>CM021108.1:472940582-473020408 GCA_007115665.2 Sequoiadendron giganteum | reverse complement strand
AGCATGGTATTCAAGAATAGATCGACACCTACATCAACAAGGATCAATTACAATTATTTCAAAACCAAGTATGTAGAGTACTATAACAAATGTGATATGATCAAAGTAGTAATTATCACCAGTATTTATTTAAATCTTAAACCTATCATATAAAAAGTCCAATTTTACTTTGTAATAAGTTTTATTTACCTTACCATATTTAGACTAGATATTAACTTTGTAATAGTTTTTTATTAATTAACTTGGGAAAGGGTCATAGTCCCTTACACAACAAAGCAGTCCATTTGAAAATCAAAAAGACCAACAAACAACCAGAAAAATACAGAGACAACCTAAAACAATGACAGTCAACACACTCACAAAGAACAAAAAGAAACACAAGTAAGAAACAATGGATAAACAACACCAAAACAACACAAATCCAAACACTAAATCTTCTAACTAGCCACTAGGTTCACCCAATCAAAGGTCAAGGAATTCAAATTGTTGTCACTATGTTCATCTTCATCTTTTTCTTTTTACCTTCCTTTTCCTCATTCTTTTGCTTTTTGAATTCTTCTTGCAAGGTGGTGATGTTGGAGATGTTAGGAATAGTTCTTTTCAACAAACCATTAGTCACATTCACTAAGTTATTCATAGCTTTTTCCACTTTGACCAATCTATTCTAATACAACTTCATAGTATCGTATATATTATCCCATCAATCACAACAATTATCACACAATTTATCTTTATCTTTCCCTTGTTTTAGGTAGGTCACTTTGACTTTAAGATCCTCAACTATGGTGTAGAATTCATCAAAAGTAGGTAACATGTCCTTCCTCTTCAAGTAGTCATTATCAAACTCTTCAGATCCCACCTTCGTCTCATTTTTTCTTCATCCTCTTTTTGAGCATTATTTAAAGCAGTATGTCCCATGTCATCCCTCGTCATATAGTCATTATCAAAATCCTTAGACCCCACCTCTATCTCATCTTTCTCTTCCTTTTGAACTAGGTTGGAAAAAACCTTAGAATCCTTTTCTTGGCCTTCTTTCTCAAACTCTTGATTATGGGATTCAGAGGTAATATCTTGTACAACACTCTTACTAACCCTACCCTCAACCTTCCTTTTACTACCTTCAACCCCTTTGTCATGCACATACACCTTAGCAAGCCTAACAAATCGTCTTCCACCAATATCATCATTACTACAAGCTTCTTTTAGAATTTTAATCTCTTCTAGGTTTTGTGGTTCATAATCCTTGTCCTCTTCAAGGTCTTCCTCCCTAATTCTACACTTACCCATCTTTCTAGGAGTGTTAGACATAAACCCAAGCTTGTCCCCTTCCAATTTGAGGGAGAGGAGGATTTTCTCAAGGGAAGAGGCATTATTGTTTTTGACCTTAAAGGCTTTCTCAAAGGGAAGAGGGGGGTGGGAAACATGTTTTTCATTAACAAAGGTAAGACTCCTTTTACCTTTATCCTTAATAGCCACCATTCCAGAGTCTTGAGGGATTTCTTAGGTGTTCAAAATATGGGTGTGCTCAGAATTAGGCCCCTTTTTCTTTTTAGCATTCCCACAATTCAAGTTATGAGCAAATGAGGAGGCTACAAGAAGAGAAGGGGTAAGGATAAGATTATACTAGTACAAAGCGTAAATCAAACCTCGGTGGAGGGGGGCAAGGCACTTTCCTTAATACACTTCTCCATGGAGGATATCAAGAAGAACAAGAAGCTAACCCTATTACCATGCCTTGGTCTAGGAGCGAGAAATGGTACCCATGAACAGTCGAAAATCTACCTTGGAGAGTAAAATACTTTATGAGGTGGAAACTGACTAAGGTCCAAGGAGAAAGAAGTTTCAATCTATGATATTTGTTCTGGTGTTGCACAACAACCTCCCCATCTCCTAGAAAAGACTCAATAACCTGCTTTTGTTTGGATTTTCCAAACCTCAAAACCTTCCTCCCGTCCCAACTTAGGCCAGTGGCTTTCTTTACCATTTCCTCCATAATTATGAAGCTAACCCCTCCAACAATGACCTCTCTATTGGACTAGTTTTAAAAAAATCGAGTGAGCAAATTATCGACATGCCCCTTAATGGTTTGGAAGTAGGAAGTTAACCCACCTTGTTTGAAAATCCTCCATGTGTCATTATTCTGTAGGTTCACTTAAGTCACTAGCTCTATACTCGGCCTTTGTTCGCCCATTTTCTCCTAATGCTTATGAATTCTAAGATCAACAAAATTAACAAGGGTTCACATAAAATGTTGGTACTAACCTTGGCAATTTCTTAACAAAGAATCGATGAAGATGGAAATGTTGAATATAATGTGGCCACAATACTTCTTACTCATGACCTTTAAAGAAGCACTAGTATGGCCGCTAATGTTCATGCAATGATTTTTCTTCACCAACAATGTTGAGGGCTTAACACGAGTAGGCAAGATTTTGCCATACTTCGTATTAATTTTCTTGAAAACATGATCTACATTTGGCATTTAGGAGGCCTTGAAATTGAAAGCTCTTCCCTTGTCATTATTACAACTGTTCTTTTGCTTCATTATTAATAGTAACACCCACTACAACAAGGTCTTTTAAATCATATACTTCCAATTTTCTTGTGTAATTTGTTGTACCCAACCGAAATTTTTGCTTCATTAAGGCATTTTGCTTAAAATGGTCTAAACCTTGTAAAAGTGGGGTCAAAACTCAGTTTTTGGGCAAATAAAGTATGGGCTTTTAGTCAGTGTGATGCCAGGAAGATACTGGCAAAATTTGAAAATTTTGAGAATTAGGGTTTTTGAAATCTATTTTTAGCTCAAAACCCTAAAAAATAGAAACGTGTCAGAATTGGCTGAAATTAATTTTGATTGGCTTATTTCACATCACAATCACAGTGGTGAAGTCAGTTTTAGTTAAAAGTCAGTTTAAGGTTGGTGGGTAGTTTTCACTTTTTCAGGAGAAAAGTTAGGATCTTCGGGGTCATCAATGGCAGTTGGCCAGTACCAGGTATCAATATCTAAGCCTGAAACTCAAAGAGGAACGCTCTACGATAAAAGATGTTGGAAATAATGCTTTTTGATGGAGGGGATTTTCAGATTGGCAAAAAAGTGCTAAAATATTCTAAGTCTGGGAACTTTTCACTATAGACACTTGCGCAATCAACATGCAAATCAACTTTACAGTGTCCGTACATGTGAAAATGATGAAGTATAGTCATATACACACCTCAGCAGTCACAACACTTCAACATGGTCAATCGCAGTGATGGATACAGCGTTTGAAAAGCATAAAATGGTGAAAATCAATGAATTCAAAACAAATCCGCTCCCCTGTAGCCCAGGGGCGCCCTTCCATTTGAAGGTCAAGATTTGAGTGTTTTGGATGAAGGATACATTCATTATGTTCAGTTTTCAGTCAGCTTTCTAATTAGCCATGAAGCAAGATTATCCGAGTTGCAGAACTCTGGCAAACGAAGACAGAAGCAGAGGTTGCAAAGAGTGTTTTCTCACAAGGAGGTAGTCTAGAAATGCAGATCTGCTCCCTTCTAGCCCAAGGGCGATTTTCTTTTTGAAGGCCCAGATCTAGATGCATGTGTGTTTTGATGGTTTCAGTCTTTACAAAATTAGTTTGGCTTTTCAACGAGCTATCAAGCGGAAGCGTATCCAGTACAGAAATCCAGTTATCAGCGTTAGAAGTGGAAATTGCAGGCAGGATACATTTCAGAAGAAGTTTTTCAGAATGCAAATCCGCTCCCCTGTAGCCTAGGGGCGATCCTGAATAAGACCTGTTTGATGGATGAATTTGCAATTGAGGTCTTCTCGAGATCTCTTCCAGCTCAGTTCAGTTTTGCAGTGTACCCGTTCACAAGACGATCTGATGTTCTGAGTAACTGTGACAGAGGTCCTACCGAGCACGTAAAACAGAGGATGGTGAAGCGTAGCTACACAAAGCTGCACAGCTATAGGCTAGGGGCGATTCTCCTTTAGGCCTGCCAGACGGGGTTATTTGCAATTACAGTCTTCACAAGACTTGTGTGCAATTACTCAAGCTATCCAACGAGTCTAGCCGATGGCCTCTGGGATTTGGCGAGTGCTCGTACGTGTGAGGTCAAGATGATAATGCTGTGAAGAAGAGCTGATTGAAGGCAGTTCAAAAAATGACTAAGTGTAAGAATATAATTTTCTTTGAAAAAGGCGATTTTCTTTTAGAGGCCTTAAAAGCAATTTTTTGGCTTCGTCGTCTCCAAGAACATCTCTTGCAAGTTGACCAAACTGTACAGCAAGACAGACGACACGCGTATCGGAACATTCCAGTTCCTGGTATCAAGGGTCAAAGTATGGTGTTCAGATGAAAATCACACTTTTGTCAAAATGGTGTTTGAGCTATCACAGAATAGGGGCGCTCATTCTTTTGGGGTTCTTAATACAATTTTCAGATCCCTCACATACAGTCATTGGATGCAGAGTACTTCTAGTCACGCAATGAATCCATTATTTAGTCAGTGGGGTTCATTATTCACCGTCAGCGGTAGTTTGAAGCATCAGAAGGCAAAACGAAGAAATGGCTAAGTCTGGAATCAGTGCATCAATTTAATCAGAGGCGCCTAATTTTCTAAGGTGTTAGATGTTTATTTTAGTAGTTGTTGCTCCCAATAGACATTTCATCCTTGTCATGCAGGCTTCGCAGTGGATATCTCAGCACGGTCGCAGGATCATTCAATCATCCGGAAATCAGAGTTGAACAGGGTCAGTTGTAACTTTGCAGTCAGCTATAAAATAGGAGATTCTCAAAAATCTCGTAACTCTTGCAAATGGAAGCCTAAAAGATCAAAATTTGACTTTTTAGAATCAGGGAAGTGTGTTGAACACAGCAAGATGCTATTTTTGGCAAAATGATAAAAATAATATTTTTGCATGCAAAGCATTAAAAAGTGACGAATTTCTTCAAAGACAAATATTGGTGCCACTTTTTGTTCTTTGCATGCTTTGAAATTAAAATATTAGTTTTAGTCTAAAGACTCAGAGACAACAGCAGTTCAACTGGTAAAGGGTCAATCGGATTCCTTCTTCACAGTTAGGGTTTGAACTTGCAGTCTTGCTTTTGTGGTACGATTTTTATCTAGTTATGCAAGCATGGCATTCATCATTTCATTCATCCAGCTTGAGTAGAGGTGAATTCTTTCCAGAGTTGGGTGAATTTCTTCAGCGGTCAGTTGTGAAGGCATAAAAAATATTCTTTTGCAGGTACAAGTCAAGATTCATCAGCAGAATTCAAGGCAGAGTGGTGATTTTGATAGAAGAAGATAATAAATAAATAAAAATTAAAAAAAAAACATCTTTCTTCTTCTCTAGATTTCTTCCATCTTCTCATCTTAAAATTCTCTCACTTGTTTGAAGAATTGGCGTTTTTGGCAAAACAAATCATCTGGGTTGATTCAGAATTGCTTTCTCAGCAAAACCCATGTGCTAGAATTTTCAAGAAAAATTTGCTCCAGAGCATCAGTTCTTGAGGCTTTGATTTTCTGAAGTGAAATTCCTTTGCATGGTGGAGTAGAAGTCGATATTTTTTGAATCTAACGTTGTGGGTTGTCTTAGAAATTATCTTCTGGACAAAACCCATATCTCAGATTTTCTCGAGAAAAATGTCCTCACAGCCCCTCAGATCTCAACTGAAAACCTTTTGCATGTGGGCCTAAATCACATTTTTTCACAATTCTGACATTGTGGGTCATCTTAGAATTTGATTCTACATAAAACCCACGTCTCAGAATTTTCTGTGAAAATTGCCCTCCGACAAGCTATTTTTAGCCTCATTAGGAGATATTTTTGGTTTTTTGGAGAAGTTGTCAGAATATAACCATGTTCACAGTCAACAGGCGAGTTTTTCAGGATGTAGTTCATGCATAATGAATTCAAGACCAAGTCAGTCTTAATTCATGATTTCATCAGAAAAGTTGACATTGATTTGTATCAAGCGCATCGGAAAGGTTGACAAGAGTAGTCACTCAAGTTCACATGGTTTCATGTCTCGTATAGCTGATTGTCTTCCAAGGCCAGTTTAGAGGGTTGATACCGTTGGGTTTCTGTGTATGCAGCATGTTCATTTGTATTTCTCACAACCAAAGAGTTCGCAATTTCATCATGCAACACTCTTCCATAAAGAAAAGCATGAAAAACGTGAGAAGCATCAAGCTGCAGAGGAAACAGTGGCCATCACTTCAGTTACAAAGCCGCCATAGTTACCAGCCAAGTGAAGGGCCAGTTTAAGTATACAGAGATTTTCAGTTTTGCTTGAGTTGCTAAGAAGCAGTGAATTGACAGTTGAGACATGTGACGACCTCTAGATGGTGATGCAGTCACTAACCTCGTGGAGGGGTTACTTGCTCGAGATCAGGGTCAGTGAACTTCAGTTCAAGGCATCCCACCTTTTCCAAGATAGACATTAGACACAGGAGTTAAACTCAAGGCTTCTTTCCGAGTTAATTGATGATAGCATTCCAGTTGACTTGCTTTCAATAAGGACGTGCATGTTGCACCTTGTCCATTTAGATTAGATGTTTCAGTTAACTGATGGTAGTTTCCCAATTAACTATGTAGGTTCATTCAATTAGGTTTAGAGAATAAGATCTTGCATGTCTTGCAAGACTGTAGTTGACTCAAGGTGATTTTAGGGTTGCCTACACCTTGATGTCTATAAATAAGAGCTTTCAGCTCATTTGTAATTAGCTTTTCCTGGTGATAGAGAATTGCTGCGTTGTCGGCAACATGCCTATTCTCAAGATTGGTTCACCCTTGTAAATTAGAACCTTTGCTTGATAGCATACATGTTGCGCCTACCTTGCCTGTAGTATTGCTATTATTGTATCTATTCAAAGAGTGATTGCTGTTATAATAAATTGTTGCGCCTACCTTGCCTTCATGTTATTGTCATGGTGTTTATTTGATCTTAGTTAAATGGGGTTGCTGGTTTGATCGTTATTGCATGCGTATTGCGTCTATACAATATACTGTCCTAGTTGCTTACCTTGTGTTTTGTTTATCATGAGCCTATTCAGAAGAGCAAATAGTTGCGCCTACCTTGCCTTCATGTTGCGAAACTGTACTTAAAGCTTATCGTTTGATGTGTGTGATAGTAGACTCATTCAGCCAAGCAGATAGTTGCGCCTACCTTGCCTTCATGTTGTGAAGTTGTACCAAGTTTACCGTTTATTTGTTTGTTTTAATAAACTTCTTCCTGGATTAGCAAATAGTTGCGCCTCCCTTGCCTTCATGTTGTGAGCCCACACCTGAAGTTTATCGTATAATACATTCCTGCTCCATTTCCTCATGCTCTGTTTCTTGAGGAAACTGGATAGATTTAAAGAAGTTAGCTTAGTTGTAGTTAGATGATCTGCGAAACCAGAAAATACTTAGCTGCAACGTTCTAGGTTTTCTTAACCTTGTGCCTCTACCAGCTGAGAACAAAAAGATAGGACATTAGTTTAGTTTTCTATTTCATGCATTCCAGCACAACGAGGGAGCTTCCCCTCCTAATTTGAAGAGCACTCATTACGTAGTGTGCATAGCTGTACGTACAAACTCACACTCTAGAGGTGTTAGTTCTTACGCCAACATAATTCTAAGGTTAGTTAACCGATTAGTAACTTTATTTCCCTCCTAATAAATATGGTTTATATTATAATGATTAAGGAGTTTTAAAGAGTTCCTTATATCCTCGATATAATTCGACAACCTCCAAGGGGGGCTTTGATCACCTTTTACCAAATCAAAGGTCTTTTAAATCATATACTTCCAATTTTCTTGCGTAATTCTAAGGTTAGTTAACCGATTAGTAACTTTATTTCCCTCCTAATAAATATGGTTTATATTATAATGATTAAGGAGTTTTAAAGACACAACTACACAACAGGCAATTAGTGCCTAAAATAGTGCCAGATTTTAGTGTATTTGAGTCCATCAATTGGATACGGCTCACAACACAAAAGTCAACTTTAAAAGGTATATATTTATTTTGGCACCGGATTTTGCGCCAGATTTGCCATCGAAATTAGCACCCACTTTAGCGTCGGATTGTGCACCAAAAAAATGGTGCCAACAATAGCATCTCCTTTAGCCCCAAGAAATAACATCGAAAATAGCGCCCAATTTGGCTTCCAGTTTTTCTTCCAGGTTTGCTTCTGATTTTGCTTCTAGGTTTGCTTCTGATTTTGCTTTTAGTTTTGCTTCCAATTTTGCTTTCAGTATTGCTTCCAATTTTGCTTTCAATTTTGCTTTCATTTTTGCTTCCAATTTTGCTTCTAGGTTTGCTTCTAGGTTTTCTTCTAGTTTTGCTTCCAATTTTGCTTTCAATTTTGCTTCCAGGTTTGCTTCGGGTTGTGCTTCCAGTTTTGCTTCCAAATTTGCTTCTAGTTTTGCTTCTAGGTTTGCTTCTGATTTTACTTCCAATCTTGCTTTCAATTTTGCTTCCAATTTTGCTTCCAATTTTGCTTTCGGTTTTGCTTCCAATTTTGCTTTGAATTTTGCTTCTAGTTTTGCTTCCAATTTTCCTTCCAGGTTTGCTTCTAGTTTTGCTTCCGATTTTGCTTCCAAGTTTTGCTTCCAAGTTTGCTTCTAGTTTTGCTTCAAGGTTTGCTTCCAGTTTTGCTTCCAATTTTGCTTCTAGTTTTGCTTCCAATTTTTCTTCTAGGTTTTCTTCCAGTTTTGCTTCTGGTTTTGCTTTCGATTTTTCTTCCAGGTTTGCTTCCATGTTTGCTTTCAGTTTTGCTTTCAATTTTGCTTAGAGGTTTGATTTTGGTTTTGCTTCCAATTTCGCTTCCAAGATTGCTTCTGGTTTGCTACTAGTTTGGCTTCCATTGTTGCTTCTAAAAATGCTTCTTATTTTGCTTCCATTTATTAATTTAATGTTTTATTTCAATTTAATTAGTTAAATATATCATGCCTCTTAAATAACTCATATGATTATAGAGTAACTAATTTAATTATTTAACTCATATGATTAAATAACAAGATAATTATTATAACATGATCATCATCTATAATTAAAACAAGTGAGTCAAATATCTATAATTTAATTGAATTTGACAACATCCATCATGAGCAGTAAATTAAAATCATCATACGTAATAAATATCCATCCAAAAATCATCGACCACTTTTAATATATATAAATTGACAAGTCAATACTGATAAGATCATCATCATATATAACTAAAACAAGTGAAAGTCAAAGGTGCGAGTAGATCAATAACATGTCAAAATGATACATGTCCAATAGTTGACTTCAGTCAAAATGATACATGTACAAATGATATAAGTAAAAATGATAAATTATGTAACTCAAATTGATACAAGTCAAGATGATACATGCACAAATGATATAAGTAAAAATGATAAATTATGTAACTCAAATTGATACAAGTCAAGATGATACATGTCCAAATGATATAAGTGAAAATGATACTTCAATATGATGCAACTCAATAATATGGTATTGTAGGCCGTGAAAATGATACATATGATACTAATAATGAAAAGAGGCATCATAATGATATATGATCAACAATCCACGATGCATTCTATATGATCATGAATGTCACTGGGTACTACTAACAACTGCCTCATCATCATCACCACCATCGTGATGATGATGATGATGATCATAACGATATATCAACAATGATCCATGATGCAGTCTATATGATCATGAATGTCATTGGGTAGTACTAGCAGTTGCCTCATCACCATCATCACTATCGTGATCATCATCATCATGATCATCATCGTCGTCATCATCATTGTCATTGGCCTCAGTGTCTTCTGTATCTGCGTCATCATCATCCTCTACCATGTGATCTGTACCATCAGAACCAATATTTTCTGGATCTATATCATGATGAGGATCATCTTGATCTTCTGAAAGACCCGTGTTCTGCAAAAAAAATATTTAAAATGAAAAGTTATTATTTATCTCATGCAATAATTTATTTTTCTATTATATATCTAATATTACAACATATGAGATGAAACCATAATCATATTACATCATATCAAAGTGCACATACCATAATAAAATTTCAAAAAAGTTACAGCTAATATGTCATTCCAATGATGTAAAACATGCAACAATTCTAATAAACGTTAGTAAAGATCATAATTTTTTTTTTATATAATTTAGCTATCAACTGTAAATTCTATTACATAACCTTAAGTGCCAACCCTCTACAAAAGAATGAGGAGACTGCAAGAAGATTGGCTACAGGGGGCATTGGTATAGGAGATAGACATGGCTCTTCCAAGCCATCCACTGAGATGGTTTCATACAAAAATGGGGATGATATCCCCGTTTCTAGAGAGCTCATGATTCAGGTTGATACGGAAAATGATTAATGCTATCAAATTTTGGTTGATACAAGAAATGATGCTATTCTAGTACCCATATATGGCATCATGGTTCCATTTCATGTAGCCACCATCAAGAGTGTTACAAGCCAACGAGATGGAGGGAATTCTTATATAAGGATAATTTTCAATGTTCTAGGTACCATCTTTAATGCCAACTACACTCCATCATTGAAATTCCCTAGCAATATTTATGTTAAGGAAATTTCCTTTGATCCAAGGATTCAAAGCACATCAACCATGTGGTACAAATGATTAAATCCCACAGACGATCTGTAGTAATGAAAGAGTCTGAAAAGGTAGAGGGATATACATTGGTGACTTAGGAGAAACTTCAACTTTAAAAAACAAAGGCAATTAGGTCGACAAACTTGTGGATCAGGCCAACATTTGGTGGAAGAGGAAGAAAGATGACTGGAACTCTGGAGGACCACCATAATGGATTTCAATATTCCACCATGAGAGCAGAAGAGAGAACTGATATCATGTATCAAAACATTAAGCATGCATTCTTCTAGCCAACAGAGAAGGAGATGATTACTTTGCTTAGTTTTTATTTGCATAACCATATCATGGCGTGGGAACCAAGAAGATCAAGGATGTACATTTTTATGTGGAGGTAATGGATGTGGTCCAAACTTTAGGAGGGGCAAGAAGGTCAATGTATGATCCTGATGAAATTGAGGAAGAACAACAAGAGAGGGACAGGAAAAATAAAATCAATGCATAGTTTCAAGGATTTGTCAAGCGAGTAAGAGAGCTATGGGAGAAGCCTCATCTAAAATATTTTGAACTAGAGATTGATATACCATTTAGAGAGCTTGGTTTTCATGGAGTTACTTTTAAAACCTCTACTTTTATTGTTCCTATGGTAAAATTTTTGGTAGAGTTGGTGGAATTACCTTTCTTAGTAATCACTATTAGTGAGATTGAGATTGTTAATCAATTAGGTGCTAACTGCCTATAGAAATGAAAGAGTTTGAAAAGGCAGAGAGAGCTACACTGGTGACTCAAGAGAAAATTTAGCTTTCAAAAATAGGCAATTAGGCTGGAAAACTTGTGGATCAGGCCAACATTTGGTGGAAGAGGAAGAAAGAAGACTAGAACTCTGGAGGCCCACCATAATGGATTTCGGTATTCAACCATGAGAACAGAAGAGAGAGTTGATATCATGTATCAAAACATTAAGCTGCATTCTTCCAGCTAGCGGAGAAGGATATGATTACTTTGCTTCATCTTCATTTGCATAACCATATCATGTCGTGGGATCCAAGAAGACCAAGGATGTCCAATTTTATGTGGAGGTAATGGATGTGGTCCAAACTTTAGGAGGGGCAAGAAGGTCAATGTATGATCCTGATGAAATTGAGGAAGAACAACAAAAGAGGGACATGAAAAATAAAATCAATGCAGAGTTTCAAGGATTTTTCAAGCGAGTAAGAGAGCTATGGGAGCAACCTCATCTAAAAGATTTTGAACTAGAGTTTGATATACCATTTAGAGAGCTTGGTTTTCATGGAAGAGGAAGAAAGATGATTACTTTGCTTCATTTTAATTTGCATAACCATATCATGGCATGGGAACCAAGAAGACCAAGGATGTCCAGTTTTATGTGGAGGTAATGGATGTGGTCCAAACTTTAGGAGGGGCAAGAAGGTCAATGTATGATCTTGATGAAATTGAGGAAGAACAAAAAGAGAGGGACATGAAAAATAAAATCAATACAGAGTTTCAAGGATTTGTCAAGTGAGTAAGAGAGCTATGGGAGTAGCCTTGTTGATGGTTAAAATGACACAAACAACATTAAAACAGAATATTTCTACTCTATTTCTCCTAAAAGAGAAAGACAACATGTAGTGGCCTAACTCCCAAGGTCCTGGTAGTTGGTTCTCAACTGTCTGATGTCACTCAATTGGTTCATGCAACTGTAATATTCAAGGGGCCTGTGCTGGTAACAAAGGATTCAAGGTATGACTCTCTTTATCAAAATAGTTCCTGTAAATCAATGGGTTTTAAATAAAAGAAAAAGACAGATCAAAGGGGTAAATCAACAAGTATGAATTAAATTTATCTAATATCCAAACATATACTTCTAACAATGAATGTTTTCTCAACCGATCACAAAACCATAGCATGACACAATCCATAGTATAACTGTACCATCGTATACATCTTAGGTGCTTAATTCAATTCCACTATTCTCATATCACAAGTATTTCCAAGATTTCAAAACAACACACATTCATTCATCATCAAAACTATAGATCAACAGACTTCAATAACTTTAATTCAATGACAACTTAACAAGATAATCTTTAAACCTGGTTTCTTCTAATGAATTTCATCATATAAGAAACTATCATGCTTCAGCACAATCACTAACATTCAGGTGGATTATAACTCATTAATCTTATCAAACAACGCAATTCAATGTAAACTCCATATTTCGTAAACTTGCAATTCTATTAATTGTCAAAAGATCTAGTACAATGTATCTCTGCAAAACTCTAAAATTCTATCTCTTAGCACTAGGTAAGCCAATCCAATTCTCAATTAGCCGACCCTTACAATGTGATACCCATCTGGTATTTATAGATATACAAAAGAAGTTCGAACTTCACTTCTATCTTAGACTTTCCACCTTTTTAGGAACAATCAACTTTCTTGGAAACTCAGATCAACTTTGATCTTGAGTTCTTACATTATACATTCAGTTTGATCTAACAATAGAAGATAGAAATAGAAGAAAAGAAGTCATGCGCCCTTAAGATTGTCAGTGCTGCATGCATGCAACATGCAAGGAAGAAGATCATCATACGACATGCAAGGAAGAAGAACATCATGCATGCAAGATTTTATGCATGTGAAGCTGGATTCGCTATGAACTCATCATAATTGGTGAAGACTTGTTGTAGCATATCCATATCTGGCCCATCAATCCAGTCATCTTCAAATTTGATGTGATCCAACTCAACTGCAGAAAACTCTTTCATACTTTTTACTTTGATCAACTCTCTCCCTATAGCTTTTATTTCTTCTTTGACTTCTACAAGCCGATCTATCACTAAGTATCCTCCATCATCTTTCTCCTGCATGAGTCCTTGGAATCTTTCATTCCATTTCTCTCTAACCTGACTCAACGGCATGCCATCTTTAGTCATTACATTCACATCTACAATTATGGCCATAACCGCTTCCAACTCTTCCAACTGCTTAGTTAAATTATTAACTGCTTCCTGAATCTCATCCTTATGCTTGCTAAAAAAGCCAGCCCTAAACTTAAGTATGCGAGAAGTCTTTTCTACAAAATCTTTGTTATCATCTTCGAGTATAGATTCTTCTAGAAGAGTAGTTAGAGGCAATGTATTTATCTTCTTTAACTTTTCAATATACTCCTTATACTCTTCTTCTAGTTTTTCGGATGCCTTAATGTATTGATGCATCTCTTTTATTGCTCCTTCTGCTTCTTTGTAAGTTTCAAACCCTTTTTCCAAAACCTCACCTACCTCCCGGTTCACTTTGTCTATCCACTTGTCAACCATATCCGCCTTACCTCTAACCTGCACCAAATCATCAACCTCCTTTTTGCTTAGCAAAATAGGAGTCTCAATTGCTGCAACCTGTTGTGACCTTGGAGAGGAGACACTCTTCAAGAATGAATGTAACTGATCCAATTGAGCCTTAAGCTCATCTTTCTTTTGTTTGTCCTTGATCATTCTTGATTTAGTCGTTGAAGCCACCACATCAATCAGATTCATTTGTTGATTTCTAGTGGGTCTTCCCAAATTAACCGTACTCAATTGATAGTCTGTGAGCTGCATATCCCCTACCTCCTTTTCAGTCATAGGCACGACACATTCAGCAACTATCTCCCCTTTATCTGTGAGTCTGGTAGAATGCAAAACTTTAGCCCTCTTCTTAGGCCTTTCCTATTCAATCTCCTTCATCATGTCCTCCCAATTAAGAGGTTCAGGAGGCGTTCTAGCTCTCTTCTACAAATCTAATTTCAACCATGTAGGAGCACTAGGAGCAGTCATCATCATGGAAGAAGAAGCAACAACTATAGAGGATGGCTGAACATTTACCTCAGGTTGAGAATCAACCTTTGCTTTCTCTTGTTGTTCCTGCAGCACATGCATCTGCACCAACTTCTCAGCCTCTTCTCTATCTCTTTGTTCCTGCACTTTCTTGTCTTCTTCTTCTTTTCTCAATCTCTCCTCTTCCATCTGACCCTTCTCTAACTTCCCTTTTTCTAAGGCCTCCTTTTCCAACCGTTCTGCCTCCAAAGCTTTAAGTTTTGCAGCTTCGGCCTCTTCTTCCTTTTGCTTCCTGATTAGCTCTTCGGCCTCTTTTTCTTTTCTCATCCTTTCCGATTCTTCCTTTTCTATTCTTTCCATTTCTAAGGCTATGAGTTTTTCTGCCTTTTCCCTTTCTTCTTCAGCTTGCTGTTTCTTTATTAACTCTTCAGCATCTCTCTCCTTTCTTAGAGCTTTAGCTTCTTGTTCTTTCTGTTGAGCCTCCTCTGCAAGCTTCAGTCTAGCAACCAGGGCTTCCTTTTCCCTTCGGTTTCTTGCTTTCTCCTCCTCGAGATCATGGATCTTCTATATCAGTTCCAGCTTGGCATTTTCTGCCTTGACCTTGATCTCATGCTCTCGTAGCCTCATTTGCTCCTCCATTTCATCAGCTGCTATCCTTGTTTCAACTTCTTTTACCTTTGATTGCTTCTATTGAAGTAAAGCATCAGTTTGTAACTTTGCCTCCATTTCCTTTTGTTTCTCTATAGCAGCCCTTGCATCAGATTCTCTGGTAGCATCTTCAAATTGTTTCCATTGTTCTTCCTCTATAAGAATCTGCTCAATAGTATGATCTAGAGGCACGTTTTCTTGCAAGTCCTTCTCTGACAAAGTTTCATCCGAGTCTGTCTCAATTTCTACCAATTCTTCCTTCACTTCTTTTCCTTTAGCAGCTTCAACCATGGCATAAAGTACTCCTTGAACTTCTTTACTTTTCTTTCTTGCGAGTGGGGCTTGTGCAGATGACTCACCCAATGCGGGTGCAGAAACAATAGATTCAATTGGAACATCTCCCTCTAGTGTCTCTTCTTCTTCATCGACCACCTCAAGTTCTATTTCTTCAACATCAGGAGGAAAGAATTCCAATGGCTCTTTGGGAGGTGTCTTCCTTTTAATCCTCTTGTACCCTTTACCTTTCTTGAGGATTGGTCCCTGAGGAGCTTGAGTTCTCATCATCAACCATTGCACACTTCTATCCAAGACTGTTCTTCCAATTTTCTTAATATCAATTGTTTCTTCCTCATTCCAGTCTATTGGATCTAAGCTTTTAGTGCCAATATTCAAAGCTTCATATGAGGGATCTAATACAATTCCATTATCCACCAAAGTATCAGGAATCTTTTCTTTAATACCAAGTTCTGACATGAGTGAGACTGATAATCTCTCATAATTCTTCTTCCTCAAGTCATACTCATCCTGTCGATCACACCAAAAATCCTCTAACAAATTAAAATTTCTAGTAAACACTGAAGGTAATAAAGCATACATCTTCTTCTTTGGATCAAAATACTTACGAGTTGTATACAATCCCAATTTCAATTATATCAACTCATTACAAACCACCTTTGCTCCCTTCAAATGTTGATAATTGTATTCACCCAGTGTCATGGGAAATTTATGGCATCCTGTCTTGTGCTTCATCCCAAATCTAGCATTAACTCCAATGGCTTGATACACAAATTCCATAAGCACTATTCTATTGCTGCAACATCTTGGAAGTAAATGGGGATGACCCTCAAAACCAAACAATCTGAAGTATGTAAATTTGGGGTATTGGATGTACCAACTTCCCCATTCAGAAATGAATGCCATAGCTTCTTGACTTAACCTGTATCCTGCATCTCCACTCAACTGGTTGATAACCACATATAAAAAATGCATCATTGACTCTCTTGAAGTGAGTCTCAACAACCTGAAGAGATAATTGATCGTAGTGTTCCCATACCTTCCTTTGTCCATCCAAGACTCCCATTATACCTACTTTGTTTAATCTTGGGAAAATCCCCAATCTTGCTGCAGCATAGACCACATATGAAGTCATGAAGAAAGATTTTGTCTGTCTAACCCTTGTGAGCTGATCATGTATAGCATCAAAAACAATCATTGACCAATCAAACTGGTAATCACCCTGAAAGATTACTTGAATAAAATGAAACATCCATTCCTTGAAGTGGAAGGCATCCCTCTTTCCAAACACTCTAGACAACATTAATATCAAATCAGAGATCTCCTTCTTGAAATTGGCCCTCTTTGGCTGGTCTTCCAGCTTGCTTAAAGATTTCTTCTCTGTGCTTAACCATCTTTTATTTAAGTGAGACTTATTGGAGTCTTTATGCTTACTGTATTTCTCCAATGCCTCTGCCTCAGTTAGCTGCACCAAATTCTTGGGATCAGGAACATTAAATATGCTTTGGAACATTTGCGGAGTAAGATCTATAATCACATTATTCTGTGAATCCATGCATAATCTTGTAGCTGGATTATAAGTACTGGCCACTGTCAATATCAACTCCGGACACTGAACTGATAAAGGAAACACAGTGATATGTGCAAGACCGGAGTCAACAATCCTTTGAGTTCTCCCTGTCAAGTTTTCCTCTTTCTACAAAGGTCTCTTCATGTAATTCTTCAAAGCTATACTGCCCAGATTAGTATCTGTGATATCTGACCAGTCTGATTCCACCTTGCTCACCTTCACCACCGGATTCCTATGATCATACCTCAATGTATAAGGTAGCTGTTCTGGTTTCACCTTCTTGATTTTCGGTGTTGTCTTTGATGTTCCAGCGGTTGATTCCTTCGAGCAGCCTCCCCTGACGTTCCTGACATCTCTCAAATCTCCTACAAGCAAACCTCTAATTAGACCTTCAAATAAATCATCATAAAACATGTTTTAAAACATACCTGTTACACATACATCGGAGTCAGAACCAGACAGAAGCTCAAAACAATCGCTTTTACAAAACTGGCGGACTCGGAGCAAAAACCGATATAGGAACTTCACCTAATAACAAACGGGCTCGGAGTCGGAGTCAGGGAGATTATCGGAACCGGGATCGGAACAAAAATTGGATTTGGTTTTCTTTGAATTTTACTTTTCATATTCTATTTCCATTCCGCCTCCGCCTCCGATTTGGTCATTGTTACTTTGAAGAAAAAACTTCCACTATGCGGAGCCGGACACGGGATAAAAATGGAATTGATAACCTTCGCAAACAAAATTCTTAAGTTCAAGATCAATTCCGATCCCGCCTCTGCCAATTATCACATACTTCAAAAAACCTTTTAGAACTCGGAATCGGAAACGAGATAGAAATGGAATTGATAACTTTTGTAAAACAAAACTCTTATGTCCATAATCCATTGAATCCCGCCTCCCCTATGCTAATCATGACATCATCAAATTTATTCATTTTCAACATAACTTCATGATTAAACCTAGGTCGCTATAAAATGGCAAAGGAGCTTAAAAACTCTACCCTCATATGACCGTGGGGAACAATTGTATTTTAGGGCCATTTATTTAAATCTTATTTAAAGTAATTGCAGAGACCAACGAAACCCTAATCTAACAAACTTAATAAAACTAGGGCACGGGTTTAAAACCCTGCCATTCTACCAAATGACGAAACCCTAATTTAAACAATAAATCTAATCTACCCTAACTCACTGTAAAATCTCTAATCTACCTCACTGTAAATTCTTAATCTAACTCACGCCATTAAAAACCTTTAATCTAATCTAATCTACTGCAAATCGAAAACGACACGACGCAATCACGATTAAGACGTGAAAGCGACAATGCCCTAAAATAGAAAGAAACGACACGATAAAACAAGACAACAAAGATTTAAAGCAAAACAAACAAGCCAAACAAGAACCTGCTCATTCAATCACATCGATGATCATAAAATTGCTTTAAAACACAATGATTGAACATGCGAGCAGATACAAAGCAAAACACAATGAACACAACAAAGATAAAAGACCTACCTCAAACGCAAACAAAGCCACGCTAACTTTCTGAATCAATTCGCACACAATATCCCTTCTCTATCTCGATCAATTTGCTCAAACGAACTCTGCTATTGCTCTTCGCGCTCTCAGACTTGTGATAATAACAATAATGATCGGCTTTAACCCTTAATAAAGAAAAATATGTGAATTTCTACCTACACCGGCAACCACCATTAATGCATTAAAACGCAGTAAAGGCAGAGTCGGAACTGTAAGAGAATGAACACTAGTCTGCAGTGCAACTTCAGTCAAAAAGTCAACGACAAAAATTGGCG
Source organism: Sequoiadendron giganteum (assembly GCA_007115665.2). Lineage (NCBI taxonomy): Eukaryota > Viridiplantae > Streptophyta > Pinopsida > Cupressales > Cupressaceae > Sequoiadendron > Sequoiadendron giganteum. The sequence goes on along the minus strand of CM021108.1, from coordinate 473,001,659 downwards.
GGGGTGGAACTAAAATGGAAACAGGATCTTAAACTCATAAAATTTCCAAACCTTATTCCCATTCCAACTCCGCGTCCGACAACTAAAAACAAAACAAAAAAAAAAACAAAAAGTTAAGTAAAAGACCAACCTAATAAAACAAAACACAAAAACCGAGACAAAACAAACATTAAAAAGTAGCGGAGGCGGGATCAGAATTGAATTTGATTTTGCAAATTTTGATAACAACCATCCCAATTCCCACTCCGGCTCCGCGTCCGCCGAAGACTAAAAACAAAGGCAAAGAAAAGACCGTCGGGATAGAACCAAAAACAAGCCTCAAAAGAACTTTCAGAACCCGATTCATCTCCGGTTCCGATTCCGACAGAGAAACCAAAGAAAAACAAATTATTGGAAAAAGTAGACTCCAAACTTTGTTTCAAAAATAACTAAGTATAAAAAACACAAAGGGGGACCCATTTTGACCAAGGAAAAAGATGGGGTGGTTATGCAAGGCATAACAAGCCTCATCTAGAATAATTTGATCTAGAGTTTGATATACCATTTAGAGAGCTTGGTTTTCATGGAAGAGGAAGAAAGATGATTACTTTGCTTCATTTTCATTTGCATAACCATATCATTGCATGGGAACCAAGAAGACCAAGGATGTCCAATTTTATGTGGAGGTAATGGATGTGGTCCAAACTTTAGGAGGGGCAAGAAGGTCAATGTATGATCCTGATGAAGTTGAGGAAGAACAACAAGAGAAGGACATGAAAAATAAAATCAATGTAGAGTTTCAAGGATTTGTCAAGTGAGTAAGAGATCTATGGGAGTAGCCTCATCTAAAATATTCTGAACTAGAGCTTGATATACCATTTAGAGAGCTTGGTTTTCATGGAAGAGGAAGAAAGATGATTACTTTGCTCCATTTTCATTTGCATAACCATATCATGGCGTGGGAGCCAAGAAGACCAAGCATGTCCAGTTGAATGTGGAAGTAATGGATGTGGTCCAAAATTTAGGAGGGGTAATAAGGTCAATGTATGATCCTGATGAAATTGAGGAAGAACAACAAGAGAGGGACAAGAAAAATAAAATCAATGCAGAGTTTCAAGGATTTTCCAAGCGAGTAAGAGAGCTATGGGAGCAACCTCATCTAAAATATTTTGAACTAGAGTTTGATATACCATTTAGAGAGATTAGTTTTCATGGAAGAGGAAGAAAGATGATTACTTTTCTCCATTTTTATTTGCATAACCATATCATGGCGTGGGAACCAAGAAGACCAAGGATGTCCAGTTTTATGTGGAGGTAATGGATGTGGTCCAAACTTTAGGAGGGGAAAGAAGGTCAATGTATGATCCTGATGAAATTGAGGAAGAACAACAAGAGAGGGACAAGAAAAATAAAATTAATGCAGAGTTTCAAGGATTTGTCAAGCGAGTAAGAGAGCTATGGGAGCAACCTCATCTAAAATATTTTGAACTAGAGTTTGATATATCATTTAGAGAGCTTGGTTTTAATGGAAGAGGAAGACAGATGATTACTTTGCTTCATTTCATTTGCATAACCATATCATGGCGTGGGAACCAAGAAGACCAAGGATTTCCAATTTTATGTGGAGGTAATGGATGTGGTCCAAACTTTGGGAGGGGCAAGAAGGTCAATGTATGATCCTGATGAAATTGAGGAAGAACAACAAGAGAGGGACATTAAAATTAAAATCAATGCAGAGTTTCAAGGATTTGTCAAGCGAGTAAGAGAGCTATGGGAGCAGCCTCATCTAAAAGATTTTGAAATAGAGTTTGATATACCATTTAGAGAGCTTGGTTTTCATGGAAGAGGAAGAAAGATGATTACTTTGTTTCATTTTTATTTGCATAACCATATCATGGTGTGGGAACCAAGAAGACTAAGGATGTCCAATTTTATGTGGAGGTAATGGATGTGGTCAAAAATTTAGGAGGGGCAAGAAGGTCAATGCATGACCCTAATGAAATTGATGAAGAACATAAAGAGAGGGACATGAAAAATAAAATCAATGCAGAGTTTCAAGGATTTGTCAAGCGAGTAAGAGAGCTATGGGAGCAACCTCATCTAAAATATTTTGAATTAAAGTTTGATATACCATTTAGAGAGCTTTCTTTTTATGGAAGAGGAAGAAAGAGTTGGTGGAATTACCTTTCTTAGTAATCACTATTAGTGAGATTGAGATTGTTAACCTTGAGAGAGTAGGAATTGGGCAAAAGGAATTTGATATGGCTATTGTTTTCAAAGAAGTGGGATGTACTCGACATTGATGGCATTCCTTAATCTTCGCTTGATGGCATCACGAAATCGATGAACTCCATGGATATAAAGTATTATAAAATTAGAATGAACTTGAACTAGCGGCCAATTTTGAAGACTATTACTGATGATCTAGATAAATTTATTGAAGATGGTGGTTGGGAATTTTTGAATATTGAAGCTAGTGATTCTGATTCTGATAATTCAGAAGAGTTAGATCAAGGATATGAACCCTCTGATGTAGAAGAGGAATCAGAATAAGATTTCATGTAGCCACCATCAAGAGTGTTACAAGCCAACAAGATGGAGGAAATTCTTATATAAGGATAATTTTCAAAGTTCTAGGATAATTTTTAATGTTCTAGGATAATTTTCAATGTTCCAGGTACCAACTTTAATGCCAACTACATGCCAACATTGAAATTCCCTAGCAACATTTATGTTAAGGAAATTTCCTTTAGATCCAATGATTCAAAGCACATCAGCCATGTGGTACAAATGATTAAATCCCACAGATGATCTATAGCAATGAAAGAGTTTGAAAAGGCAGAAAGAGCTACATTGGTGGCTCAGGAGAAACTTCAACTTTCAAAAACATGATATCAATATGTCAAATATATGATTGTGGCTGATATCCATATTTACCGTGGACCATTCATTATCATGAGAGATGGGTTCTTGTGAACCACTACTCATGAAACATGGGTCAATGAGTTTGACTCAAAAACTACATGGTTGAATCCTGATAGCAATATCATAATCCATATTTCCCATCGAAGCGAACATATGTCATTCTTTTTCCTTTGAAGCATCAACAAGATATTAGATGATGTCTCCCTGATACCCCTGAGTCTCTCCAATATCATACCCTAGGCATGTAATTAATCACTTATGACATTCTTTGTGTTATCAGCTCATCGAGGCAACTTTTTTTATATTTCGTTGATAGAAACCATTCCTCTTGATACCCTTTTCTTCTGTCAATTCATCACTGTATCGGGGAAACTGTTCTTTTTGTCAGCCTGATAGGTTTGTGTCTCATCGATCCCACTGTGTACTTTATTAATAGCTGTCTTCATCATGTCATTGTATCAGCCCATTGGTGAGACAACATGTCATCTTTCCTCGATATACTTTGGTGTCTCTAATATGCTTTGCTCGGGCTATTGATGAGACAACAAGATGTGTTTTGAAAATATTTGTTTCTTACTTTGATCAATCAAACCTTGTTAGCTTTGTATTCCTTGTTGACTTGCTCATTCGGTCACTAGTCACTTAAGTCATGACTTAAGTCATTAGCAACATATCTTTACCGACCCCTTGCATAGGTTTTTCAGTCGCTTGGTGTTATATCGCCCCATTTAACATTTCCTAAGTCGGGCTCGTTTGTAAATCTTAGCCATATATCACACACCTCGCATGACTTAGACAAGTTCTCTCCAAAAGCTTGTGAGGTCTACGAATGATGGACACGTGGACTATTTCATTCGCTTGGGAAAGGTGGAGCCCATGAGAGAGGATGATATGGTCTCTAGTCGGCAAGTTTTCATTGGCTAATGAGGTAATGAATGAAGACAAATAAAATTCAAACCATGTTGACTTGATCTTGACCGTTCTCTATGCCGTCTTGGAAAGAGATGAACGAATGCTATTCAAAATTGGATGCATGGATAATTGAACCATTTGGTTCGCACGAGCAAGAAATAATGGTAGACAAGACACTTGCAACCACTATTTTTTTGACATTAAAGCACATAACAACTTATTTTCCTCACACAATTCAGGATTGCAAGTAAATTCGAAGCCTTCAGGAGATCGTACGAAGTATTTAAAGCTACAACTCAAAAAAATTAGGGTATCTTGTGAACGAAAAAATCCGTAAGTCAAATTACAAGATTTATCTTTTAAACAATCTTGATTTATGGCATGTTTTTGCTTCTTTCTTTCAAATTGGATTAGCTTGCATGTTTTAATTTCTTTGTTTTTCTTTAAAATTGCGCATAAGTGTGGTCTTCTATTGTGCTTCAAAATTTGTATATACAATTTGTGCTATTTGTTAATTAAGCACTAGGTATTGAGATATCATGCGTCGAAAGCCTAGCCTACTTTGAACCTACCTAATTGTCCATGGCTCCCAAAGCCCAAGGTTCTGGTTTTGAAACCCCAATTAGGTTACTCTCTCAGGATATTGTTGACCAACTCAAACCCTCGACAAGTAAGAAAGCTCAAGGGTAGCTAATATTTTATGGCCCTAAGATTTATGAGGGTTTGCTAGATAAGAAATATTTTATCAAGGATGTTGAAACACCTTTCACTGGATGGCACATGTTCAAGAATTGGTTCAAAAATAGAAATTATGGAGTTCCCACTTGCAATACCTGGAGATTAGAAATGGGAAAACTTGTGGTACCAAATGTCTATATGGATTTGGACTTGTGGAAAGACATTGCAGCAAGGTATGACCCCATTTCTAGGGTAATTTGGGGATTTGATGGTGTTGAGATGGTCAGGATCACCAGAGAAGAAATTGCTGAAGTCTTTGACTTGCCTGAGTGGAATGAAGACATGATCCCTATTGACTTGGATGTTTTTAGGAAAGAGTATGAAAATACCAAGGTCTTGTTCAGAACCACAATGTTGCCAATACATACTACTACGACAGGATATGGAAAAAATAAGAGACAAGTAAAGATTGGCAAAGATGAGAGGGAGATTTTCCCTGTGAAATACTTTGCTAACTACTTTAAGAATACCTTCTATTATTTATGCCAAATCATTGGTTTTGATCCACCAAAAACTATGTCAAAAGAATATATGTACATGGTAGGACATATCCAGCATGGAGATTTCAACGTGGTCTATGATTATGCTACTTACTTGGCAGAGCATATGCACATTGGTTTGGTTTCTCTTAATGAAGGAAAGAATTGGGTTCAATTCTAGTGGTACTCCCTATTAATGCATATGTTTTTATACAAGGGAAGGAAATACTTTGGTAGAGATATGCCATTGAAGACGAAAGAGGATGGTCTTGAGTTGTTGATTTAGTGTTGGACTAGGATTCTAGACAGGCATGATAAAATGTTTGATTATGTGGTCTTTCACAATGTGCTTGCCTCCAAGCTGAGGAGATCCTTGATTCATGATCCACCAAGGATCCCTAAGGAGATTCATGATTTCTTGAGACCTATGGAAATTAGGAGGCCTGAATTGCAAATAACTCATAATTGGGGAGATATCATTCCCTATCTAGAGACAACTATATTTAGGGTATATGGGAAACCTATCAATCCTTATGTGCTACCAAGGGATGTATCTTTGTGGATTGTATTTATTGAAATAATGAGACAACTGGGAGCTGCACAAATGGCACATCTTCCAGAAAATCAGAAGAAGGGGTCTTTTTTCCTCGAATGGACAACCTTTGTAGACTTTGTGATGGTTAAGGGAGGGTGGAAATCTTTTGTTAAGATATTGGAATTGAGGATAGTGCGCCCTAGAAACCATGAACCTGAGGGTTTCATTGCTGTAGTAAAGGCAAGGATAAGGACCAGTGTATTTGTGCATAACTTCTACTACCCTGAAGATGTTATCAGGAATATTTTGGATTTCAAGGTGCAAGAGGAAAAGAAGGCCATGTATCTTGCCTTCAAAAATATGGTTGAGAATGCCATGAAGTCTGATCCTAGATATAACCCTTTGCCAAATATCAGGGGAGAATGGGGAATAGTACAATATGTTTTGGAAAACTATGAAAGTGTTGTGGGTGTATTAAGAAGGGAAAGAACAATTGAGGATAAGGGGAATTCATTGGTGGTAGAAGACAAGCCATTTGCACATGAGGAGGAAAGACCTTCCTATGAGCCTCCAAAAAAGATCAGAATATATTTTAGGAGGAAGAAGATTGTTAAGAAACAACAAACATTTCCAACCCCTACTACCTCAGAAAGGTCAAGGGAAAATTCTCCAGCTAGGTCAGTTTCATCACCTCCTAGACAGGCTCTGCCTATTGTTATTGATATTGATTCACCCCCAAAATGCCCTTCTCGATCAGAGCAGCCACCAACCAAGAAGCAAAAAGTTGAGGTGAGAAAAATTGTTGACTACTTGAACACCGAGGAAGAAGAAATATTAATCACTCCTGAGGAGATGCAATAGGGAATGCCTTCTCCTTGAAGGGAAGTTGTAGGAGATACTGCAAAAAGCAACCTCAAATTGGGAAAAAGGGGAGTTGAGTGGGACAAGCTACTTGGATGACTTGAGACATGAAGCTTGTAAGGAATTTATGGAGGATGACTCTTTTATTAAAACAAGAGCATTCCAAGATTATTCTTAGAGGGCTAAGGTTCCAATTTATGTCGAGAATTTAGCCAAGGAGAGGAGTTTACATCCTGAAATCCTTGAGAATGTTATCCAAGCAAATGTAATGAAAGCCATGAAGAAGGAATTTCAAAGTATTACAGCTGAGGAAGGAAGGGAACTTGTGTAGAAAAGTGGAGTTCTGTTACTGTCCGAATGGGACATTGCTGATGTTGTTGTATTGGACAACATAAGAAGAGCTGAAAGGCCATTATTTTAAACTAAAGAAGAAGCTAGGTTGGCAACCAATGGATCAACATTTAGTGAAGAATGGGACGCCTTGGCCATTTGGTCATTGTCTACGAGATCTAGGAAACCTGTTGTGGCAAAACCAACTGACTTTACTGGAAAATTGGTTATAAGAAGAGTTCCTGACACTCCAACTCTAGAGGCAACAAATATGATAGTGAACGTTGCCAAGTTTTTCAAAGCAAAGAAAGTTTAACTACTGAAAGGGACTCATTCATAGGACAATATAATGATCTTTTGATTGAATATGATAAGAGTCAACAGAGAGTTGTTGAGCTAGAAACATAGCTAACACTTTGGAAAGGACAAGTGGAGATGTTGAAGTCTCAAGGAAAAACTAGCTCAAGCCAAGCTACATCGACCATTCTAGTGGAACATTCCCAACCTTGTCCCTTGTTAGAATAGCCCATGACCATAATACCATACAACTTGGGCCAGGAGCCACATGCAATTGACGAGCTTATAAGAGATCAACTACTTCAATAAGTTGAGGTACATAAGAAATTTCTTGAGCAAACTCAAAACACAATGTATGAGAACAATGCTCATATTGTTCATACAGTAGCCAAACATATGAACAAGAGGATTCAAAGAAAATTAAATATTGTTCATGCAAATTACTCTTCAATGTTACAAGCAATAAGGTTGTCCCAGAGGGATGGGATATAGCTATCCCAATCTTGGATAAGTGGATTCCAAGGGTTGGTGATTTGAAATTCATGGCAGTGGGGGCTAAAAAAAAGGAAGATAGATACCCGAGAGTGATCCCAATCTACAAATATGTTGATGGAATTAAGGAAAAAAAGTTATATGGATATATCGCTCCATTGGAGCAGAGGATTAGAGAATTAAAGGCTAAGTATGATGAGGCAGAGTTGACATTACTGTTATATATCCAACATACATACGATGAGGTAAAGCCTCTGCAGGTGTGGAAGGACCAAATGGATACCACTATTGCCTCATATGCAGTTTTGATTTGTGAACATGTTGATATTGTTATATTGAAGGATTATTTAGAGAAATTTTCTTTCATTATTAGTTTCTTAGAGGATTTTGATAAAGAGTCAACTTCAGTGATTTGTGAAATATGCTCCATATAGAACAAAGATGGATGAAATCATTAATTTCAATTGGTCATCTGATGATGAATATGAACAATGGAAAAATATTTTTATTGGTGAATTGGATTTATGAGCACAAAGATAGAGTACACATACATTTGGTCAATTATAATATAGGTCTAGCCTAAGAAATTGAAATGCATAAAGTATGTGTCTCTTATAACAAACACCACAGGTAGAGATCGATCACTGATAATTTGAATGCTGGTTTGGGTCGACCTTTCTTTCTCTTTCATATTTTTTCTTTAGATCAAGGAACGAATATACTACAATGGTTAGAATATTCTTCTCTCCAACAGAATTCCTTTTGGAAGGTGGGTCCATTTTCTTCATTGAATGGAAATATTTCATCTCAATTTTTCCCTCCATTTTGAAGATGTAAATATAACTGCAAAAGGGAATGTGTGTATTGTGGTCCAATGAGAGGGTGACATGTGTACAACTTGGCTTGAGGCTTGTTTTGCTCCCTTTTTCTATAAAATGGAATTCAAGGCCAATTGTACAAGTCTTTTGTTGAATTCTGGAGTCGAGTATGCAAGTATAAAGCACAGAGCAAATGCATTTTGAGTCGATGTCTTGTTTTGAGTTAATCTAGCCAATTTTGTCAATTGTATGGTTTCTGAACATGTCTGAGTTAAATATGTAAGTATCATGAGGTCATTGTCTCTCCATTCATACATTTTATACGAATTATTAATGAGAATGATATCAAAGATATTTTCATTAATGTTCATTGTTGTCTAACTTTATGTCTTAGAGTAAAGACAAGGTCTTATTCACCCTTTATGTAATATCATAAAGTTCACTCTTGTTAGCTTAATTACTACAATAATTTACACAAGAAGACAAGAAGACCAATAGAAACCAAACACAACAAACATAGTACAACTATAATTTTTTGTCTCAAGTATCACTCTATAACCTCTTCAAATATTATTGAAACTGAACACAATAAATTAAAATTGACATATTAACACAACAATGTCCAACTAAGTTATTGAAAGTCAACTATTGAAACCTCATTCTCCATCCAGATTAAAAAATCGGCCCACTTTTTGCTCTGTAACATTTCCTTTTCATATTACTTTGGATGTCAGCCATATTTCTCCTCCTATCAAAACATGGCACATGGACTAGTTAAACTAATTAATATGCAATCATTTACTTTTTCCTAGGAAATAAAAAAATATCATTTAACATATTAAATATACTTACAAATGTACAAATCAAGGCCTATAAGCCTTTCTAGCCACTGTGATGCATGACACGAAGTTTTTGAAGCCTAGCCTTGGAGGCCTTGTCCTAAAACATATACTAATTCAATTTAACTATGCACAAATAAAATTTAAAAATCGTTTAATAAATTTGATATAATCTTATGAGAAAATTCAAATACCTGCGTACTCTCCTCATTGGACTTCCTCCATGCATCAGACTTCTCATATGCTTTTACAAGATCTTTCCATACTTTGAAACTTACATCAATTGGCCTTTTTTTGAGCCTTAGCTCGAGAGGGATTTTTTTTATCTTCTTTGTTTGGTTGCACCGAAATCTCTTGCAATTTTGAGACATTCATAGCTTTACCTTCTTCACAGACCAACCTATGCCAAATTCAGTCTCCATGTCATTGATAACTACTTTTTACAGGTGTATGGGTATCTTTGAGAATGGAAAATGTAGATGGTCTTTGAATCGTTGAAGGCATGATTCCTTCAACCTATTCACAAAGTATGTTCTAGCATTTTTCATTCAGACTTCCCTTGAAACCACATCATATTATATATTGGTATTGTAGTTACCAATGCAAGATGTAAAACTTGGCATTGTGGAAGTAGTCTGTGTCCCAGGAGTGGCTGGGATAGTGGAAGTCTCTGCTCCTGTTCTACATTCCTAGAGTTTACTGTTATTGATTTCCTCTTGGATCTTTTGCTCGATCCAAGACTGCTTGGGGAATCAATTGATTCCCTTTGACACAGTTGATTTGGTTGCAATGTTCGAGAGGCTTCACTAGATCATTTTTTTATGTATTTGGCAAGCATTGTCCACTCCACAACATCCACTTTGTTCACTGTCTTTGCCCCCAATATGGAAGCCAATGACTCTTTATCTTTGTTAGTCTCATGTCCCTATATATATAAAATAAATTTCTTCTTTTAAATTTAAAAATAAAAAACTAAAAACTAAAAATGAAAGAAATAATGGAAACATTTACAAATCTATAAATTGACAATGAATTATCTCATTGTGGCCAGAGTCCGCTCCATTTGTTCTCTTCCCTCTATTGCTTGACATTTTGAGGTGACCTAGGGAAAATTATTTTCGTCCAGTCTGTGGAGGCAAATGAAGTACACACTACTAGGTATGAAAGTACACACTGTCAAGAAAAACAATTCAGATATGTTTGCAATGCAAGGATCATTTTTATGCATAGTACAATCAATCATTGCCAAGTACAATTCAAATATGTTTGTAATGAAAGGAGCATTTTTATGCATAAAATTGGCATTACAAAGGCTGATTGAAATTTTAATGAAGAAACATCTTGTGGATCAAGTCCAATCAATCAAGGTTTTAAAGCAACTTCGCACTTGCATCTACTGTCAACATATAAGTGGTTTTTCTACTTTTCTTAAAAAGTTCAAGGCCATATGGTGTTTCTCTCCTTTTTTAAAAGGAGTTTAATTTTTGTAACCCCAAATTGTTTTTGACATTAAAAATCCCCAAAATAAATTAGTTTAAGGGTATATGGTGAGGATTACAAATTTGTTTATTTTTAGTATGCCTTAGCCCTAGCGAAAACCTTACTTTTTATGGTTTCCAATTATCGTTAGAGGATTTTTGTGGCACAAATGGCACAATTGTTCCTAAAATATAACAAAATCATACAATTTTTGTGGCTTTGAATGATATGGAAGTATTTATCACTTCAAATGGCATTTTGCAAAGGTGCCAACACATGTTTTTTGTAAAATTTGACAAGAATGCAAAACAATGAGCACAAGATTCAAAATCTAGGTGATAAAATAAAATCACACTAGCTAAATGTAAAAGGACAATGTTTGTAAGATTTGTGAAGAATGAAAACCAACGAGTATAGGGCACCTAACCAAATTCAATTAATTTTAACACAACCTACGTGTGAAATAAACATTAAATCTGCCAATTTTTTTGATAAAAGTGTCATATATATACCTACCTACACTAGATGATGTCAACTATTGATGCAAATCACACATGATACAAGGGACAAAAACAAGTCACACTAGCTAGAAGTAAAAAGAAAATGCTTACCACGTGCGACTCCAACAATCTCTTTACTCAACAAACTCCATGAAATCTCCAGATGCAACTTCCAGGTGAAACTCTATGGCGAATGAGAAGATAGCTTCCAAAAAGATCGATGGAAAAAATGACACATTTTTCCAAACTTTTCAAATGTTTTCGTAGTAATTTTTTATTTTTTGTTTTTGATTCATTAGTCGATGCTATAGTCGCTGACTTTAGCGCCAAATTTGAACCCTAAATCTAATCTCTTTGGGGTGTTAAAGGCAGCACAAAGTGCGCCTAATTTAGCACCTACCTATGCAAAATGATGTATTTTGCATGGAAGTCAATAAATAAATACCATTATTTTAATTTTTTAATTTTGAGCATTTATTTAAGTGGTTTTATTACTCACAACTCTTTATCTTGGGCAAGTTATATTATTTATTCATTTTGATTTAATTAATTTACTTGGGATATTTATGTGAGGCATGTTATTCTTACTTACATAAATTCATGAACCAAACATTCTTAAACACACTCAAGTTTCATCCTTAGAGTTTATCCTTCTATATTAAGGTTATACATCTAACATTTTAAAGTAGATATGATTCATTTCATACTTTATTAGGGCTTGGATGCACCCCTTATCTATGTTTCATTGATACTATCTTGATTAGGGTTTGGGATTTTTTTGTGTAATCTTTTTGATCCCACTAACCCACCCGTATTTAATGTATTATTGATAGATCATTCATCATGTATTATCATATGTATTTTTCTATTGCTTTTATCCATGCATATATTACATATTTTGACATGTTTTTACACTTTGTTAGATCTCATCATTCCATCCTTGATTATATATCATCATTCCATCCTAAAGTAGGTTTCAATCAAGAATAAGGAATCCGATCTCTAGTTTTCAAACATAAAATATCTACGGTTTTAATGAATTTGTGGAAGAAGTGTAAGGTAGAGAACCAACTAATTATTAGTAATAGGTTTTCTTTCATCTAGGATAACAAGGGACCATGGAAGGGATGTTTAGATAAAATTATTAGTAATAGGTTTTATTTGTAGTCAGCTTGTAAATATATGTATTTTTGATGTGAATTTATAGTCATCTTGTAATCATAAGATTTGACCTCTAGTTGTCAAGATTCCGTGTGTAAACTTTTTGTGAAGAGAAAAATGTTGCAATGTCCTATTTTATTTTTCATAGTGCATCTTAATGAAAAGCGAGCATATTAAAAAGATAATTTCAACAATATTCTCTTGGTGCACAATTGTTATGTGACTATTGTCATTGTTGTGTATTACAAGATCTAGAGGAGGCCATGGATAGAGGACATGGATGACGTAGAACTACTAAATTGCAGAGAGGAAAGTGGGTGGAAATAGATATGACAACGAAATCTGTAGATACAATAGAGGTAAGAAGAGAAAGCAACCTCAACCAAAGGAGGAAGGTGTTTATGAATTCAAAAATGCTACAACATAGAGGAGATAAAGTCATTTTTTTGTCCATGAGGCCTCTGAGGTCAAACTTATTGGTTGAAAATGCACAAGAATGGTGATTAAATGTGATTCTATGATCAAGGGAAAAGTTCAAAAATTAGGATGGCCAAAACATGATATCAATATGTCAAATATATGACTAAAGTGAGGTTTTGTGTTGGATAGCATATTCATTGAAATGATATAATTAGTTTACTAAACATTATTTACTATGTTGTGTATTATAGGGGCAAGACAAGGCCATGGCAATAGATCGTGTCATATCAAGTGAGGACACAGCAGATGAAGCGGGACATGAGGTACTCAAATTTTGTGATATGTCCATCTTTTTTCATAGTATTATTAAAATTTATAATGTATTATCCAATCTTGACATAAATTAATGCATGTTGTTGATTATTTTAGATGGAGATTGGAGCAAATGCAAAGCCTGAGCGTTCAAATAGAAAAAGAAGAAGATATGTACATGGACGTGAACCTAAAATTGTTAAATCATGTAGACGACATTGGGTGGAAGATGATATGACAATGGATATTATAGACACAACAAATGATTGCACTAAACAAGAGGTTGGTCAGGATTTATAGTACATGGGATGAATACTTTGAGAAGATTTTTGTTTGTGGATTTTTTGTATGTTGTGGAAAGAAACAATTCAAATGAGCAATTGTACAAATACATTACATATATGATGAGCTTCCAATCGGCAGTGTGCCTCCTACAATCAATTCAAATCCAATAGGAATTATGGTAAGGAATTTTCCAATTTGATATAAATAACATGTATACTTTGTTAAACATTGTTTTATATTATTTAAATAACTAATTTTTTTCTTAATGGATACTTGCAGGATAAAGTTCTTGGTTTAAAGTTTCCTGGATCACCAACTTCCAGCCTAGAAGGAAATGATTATTTATCAGATGATACATCTAACAAAAATATGTGCCAATATACCAACTCAAAAGATGAGGAATTGATGAAAACAAGTCACAAAACAAGAACTAGTTTAAAGATGCATAATTTGCTTAAAGACATGGGGAAGGTGGACTACATACCTTATGAGAATGACAGTGATGGAGATGATGAATTTCCCCTAAGTTTCAGATCAATTTACAAAGAGACATTTTATCATCAACTATATTGCGCTTGGCCTAGTGATCAACAAATACCTAGAGTGTACGAGGTGTTTTAATTTTGGGGATACAACTACATGATACGACCCTCCAATATTCATAGAGAGAATCTAGGCCTGTTTATTGTCCAAAATGTACATGTGGGGATCTAAACATAGAAACAATTCAAAAAAACCACTGGAGATTAATGCCATATTATGGTCCATCATATTATAGTGGTGAATGGAGAAGGCTAGCAGAATATAAGCCTAGCATGTTAGCATATGGTCTAAATTCGAATATGTATACACATTGTCTCTAATTGGAAAGTGGAAAATAAATAAATAGAGATCATATTATGTGTATATATGGATGTGCATACACACACAAAAATATTGCAAGATTTATAAATAGTAGTAAGGGAAGGGACCCTACTGTAAGACCGAATTGTCAATTTTTTGAGGTTATAAATGATAAAGATGGAGATATGAAAGAGAGTTTGATAGATTGATAATGGTTGAGGCTTAGGGACCTTACCATTGGGGATGCGTTATTTATTGATTAACCCTTCTTAAAACATACTCCCACGCGTAAGAAAAAGGAAGAACAAGGTCTCCCTAAGGATGTTCATAAGGGGAGAAAACCAAAGAATAATAAATGAGTGTGGACTAATGTTTTATAAACTATGTTGACAAAATTGGGTTTTATTTAAATTATTGTATAAAATAGGTAGTCTATAAAATAATGTTCCATTATTCAATTGATGTATATATGTTCATACAATTTTTATTTTTATTTTTAAAGCCATTTTTTATTATATTTCTTTGAAATTGATACATTTATGATTTATCTAATTGTTTCCGAACATTAAATAATGCTTGCATTTGTTTATATGTAGAAGATGTTGATGAAACACATACTAATACCCAAGGTCCAACTGGGTTATTAATATTTGGACGGAATGATCCAAACCATCCTTTAAACCATGCCAAGGTGAAAAGATCAAGATTGAAGAAAATACTACCACCTGAGAAATTTGAAGAGTTGATGAGATCTGCATGCATTGATGACATGCCACCTAGCCTTAATGATGATGATCATGGAAATGAAAATGCAGCACATGAAGAAGGATTGAATGAAATTATTACAGATTTATTTGGGGATGGAAACAATGATGACAATAATGATCATATGGTTGACAGTAATGATGATAGTAGGGGTAATTACCACCAAGATAATGTTGATGATAACAACCTGAAAGACTCCACCAAGCAAGCATAAAAGACACCCGTGTTCAAATCGGGTGCAAGTAGAACCTCAAAATTGGCATGCACATTTAATATTATTAGAAATCAAGTCACTATTTGGTTGGTCAAAGAAAGGATTCACTACCCTACTGAAGTGAGTTGAAATATATTTCTTACTTTACATTGTCAAATGGTATACATTATTTGTAAACATTCATCAACTTCAATTATATTTATTTAAGGGGACATTAAAATCATATATTGTATATAAAAAGTCCTAGTATAGATTGTCATATCAAACATTCAATTGATTTAATATCTTGCAATCTTACAGGGCACTAAAAACTAAAATATTCCCTGAAGAGAATGTGTTGCCATCAACTTGCAAAGAGGTGCATTTGTTGTTGGTTGAGTTGGGGATTGAATATAAGCAAATTCATTCACGTAAAAATGATTTCATTTTATACAGAGATGAATATCAAAACAAGGTAGAATGCCCTGTATGCAAAGAAAAGAGATATTGTATAGATGTACAAGGTCCTATAGTTCAAAAGAAGGTTTTACGTCACATGCCAATTATACCTAGACTTCAAACAAATGTTTTGTTACAACTCACTTGCACAATTGATGGACTGGCATGCAAAGAACAAGAGTAAAGATGGATTCATGCGTATTCTAGCCGACTCCAAAGCAATGAAACACATAGGGGAAAAATGGACTAGAAAATTCAAAGATGAACCCTATAGTATCAGGTTTGGTCTTGCAATGGATGGAGTGTGCCCATTCTCTTTTTTGAGCTTAAATTATAGTGTTTGGCTAGTCGGATTGATAGTATACAATATTCCCCCATGGATGAGTGTTAGAAAGGAGCACCTTATGCTGACTCTCATTTTTCAAAGAAAACATCAAGTTAAAAACATGGATGTTTATCTTGCGCCTTTTATTGATGAGATGCAATTGCGATGGAAAGGCATCATAATTTATGACATATCACGTCCTCCATTAAATAGGCCCTTCATGTTGTATGGTGTGCTATGTTGGACTATATTTGATTTCCCAGGACTTGGTGGTTGTTTTGGTAAGATAAAATATTTACGTATTTAAACTCATAATTTATTTTCATCCCAACTTTCATACTTAGTTTTGTACTATTTTTTTGATGTTATTAACATTACTTGTTGAATTGCAGGGATTCAAACAGAGGGGATATTTGCATGTCCAAGATGTGCAGAATAATTTTGAGGGCGGTGTTCTAAAGATCTACATAAATTTATTTACGCAAACAATAGGGTTTTTCTACCACTAGATCATAGGTTTATAAATTTCCTAAAGAATAAATTTGATGGAAAAGTTGAAAATAGAGGCCTTCCCATGATTATGGGTCCAGGTGATTGGCTTAAGAAGTATGAAGATGCTGAATTGAAAGATTGGGAGGATTTTTTTGATCGAGGTGTTTCAACTGAAGAACCAAAAAAAGTTGTAGTTAATATGCTAGAAGGAATGAAAAGGAAATCCATATTTAATGAGCTCCCTTACTGGAAGGATCTATTAATATCTCAACTATTAGATCCTATGCACATCTTCAAAAATGTCCCAGATTCTATATTTTGACATATATCAGGAAAAGAGAAGGAAAATTTGTCTTTGAGGAGAGATATTTCTCTTTCGTGTACCAAATTTGATAGAAATTTTTTTTTGGCCAAACATGGAAAATGAAACATATGCAGAAGCTCCATGGATTTTGAAAAGAAAAAAAGAGCTAGACAAACTAAAAAATGTCATCCGTTCAATAAGGACACCTATTGGCTATGGGTCATCATTGGCTAAAGCTTTTATAGTTGATGGACATATCACATGATTTAAAACACATGATTTTCATAATTTTATGAAGGTATTATATATCATCATTTAACATTTGTTGGTAACATTGATTAAGTACTAAATATATTTTTATATTTTTTTGTGTGAGAAAAAATTACTAACGACCTTTTCATAAATGTGTTTGATAGAATATCATACCATTGGCAATTAGGGGGGGTTCTTGTCTTATAGTTGACTTAAGGAATGGCATAAGTCGATTGTCAACATTTACAAGGTATGTGGTTATATGAAATATTCATGTGTGAGAAACATAGAGATATTATATTGCATTTTAATTTTTGACTAAAGGTTCATACTAATTTACTATTCTTATATTAGATGGGTGACCTCCGAGGAGATCCATGAATGTGAAGTGCCAAAGTGGTAGAAGGAAATTGAATAAATTGTATGTGTATTTGAGAAGGAGCTCTCTACAAGTTTCATGGACCTACAAGTCCATTTACTTATACACCTAGTCGATGAAATTGAATTGGTGGGTGTCATATCAATGAGGTGGGTGTTTTTCTTTGAGAGGTATATGAAAACTCTAAAAAGATATGCCTGACAAAAGACACATCCAGAAGGTTGCATGGTTGAAGGGTATGTATTGAATGAAGCATTTTTCTTCTTGTGTGAATTCCTTGGTAAGGATTTTGAAGATGGGCCATGTGTTTGGGATGAAGAATGAGCCTCATATATTATTGATGGAGAAAAACCACAATCTAATGGTGCTCAAGTAGAAATTAGTAAGTAAATTCATGATCAATGTGGTTGTTTTTCTTGCAATCATTAATTTACTCTATAATTTATTTTTCAAATTAACAACATGACATTTGGATTTTTAAATAAACATGTTGATATGTAATAGGTGTAAATGAAAGTGCTATACTCGACAAGTTCATTCTGTAACACATGGAATTTATGAACAAATGGATTGATCTGTATGATAAAAAGAGAGAATAAGTGTTAGACGAAAGGAGATAGTTTAAGAGATCGAACCCAAGGAATAATCCACTTCCCACTGATCTACTTGGGGAATGGGGAAAAGATTTCACACTATAATAGGTTACTGAATAAATTCAAAATCAAATAGAAGATACAGGTATAGATTTAAACATAACAAAAGATGAAATCAACATGTCTGGAGGATGTGAAAGAAAAGTATAGCTAGAATTTTACAAAATGTTGTTTCCTTACAGTTTTGACACTATTGACTATTTTAATATTCGTCATTATATTTTCTTTTACTGAAATAAATGGTCTTTTATAGGCGAGGAAATATCCAGGAATGTGGGCATATAGTTGACATTATCATGTAGAAAGTGTAGATGTAAAGAGACGATCCTTCAATTGTGGCATCATGGTTGACTTCAAGCAATCCAGTCGATCAAGCTCAAAAGATAAGAATATAATTGAAGGGAATCTACAATATGTTGGGAAAATACAAGAAATTATTGAGTTGGATTATCGCTCTTTTAAATGTTGTATTTTTAAGTGTAGATGGTATAAAGCATTTGAGAGCACACGAAGACATGATACCCATAGTGGATTGTTTTCTATAGATTCCTCATGCTTCCTACTAGAGGATAAGGAGCCTTATGTTATACCAATTCATTGTGAGTAGGTATTTCTTTAACTCAAACAAGAAGCGATAGTGATCATTAATCTATTAATTCATAGTTTATTGTGAATATATACATGCATTTATTAATCAATAAAATTGTTATAACATACATCTAATATATGTGTGTCGTTCATGTGCAGGTATTTTTCTATGAAGATATTTTGGACCCAAAATGGATATTTGTCATACATTATGATCCAAGATTAAGGCATGTATTTGATAAAACATTAGTGGATATTGAGCAAAACAATGATGGCCAACAAAATGAGAGAGAGATTAGAGAAAATTGAAAAAATTGACATCCATGATGATATTGAAGATGGTTATTCTCAAGCACAAGAAGACAACAATCCAGAGTTAGATGATGTTATGGAAGATGACAATATGGATGGTATAAAAAATGATGATCCAAATACATATGGTAACAATATAGATGGTCTACAGTCAAATTTCAATGATGATGAAGATGATGCAAGACAAGATGAGGATAATGATAATATTAATTACTTGAAAGAACATATGAACATTGACAATGATATACTGGATGACAATGTAGAAAACACTAATGTTAATGACCAAGACTTCTAAATTTTCAGAATTATTTGCAATCCATGTTTAAAAGAGGATGATTCTTATGGCCTAAACTTTGAAATGCTCCAGTAATATTATTTGTGTCGATACAAATTACCTATTGCAATATCCTTAAATTTTTCAATCTTTGGTATGAATTGTTGGCAGAAAAAAATAGGATTACTTGGATCCATTCATTTTGTATCAACATATGTTCGTGAACACACACAAGTTAATAAAATATTAATGCACATAACTCACAATTATTTAAATAAACAACTTTGTCAACTTTATTATTTTTAAATAGTTTCCATTTTTATGTTGAACATGTGACAAGGAAAAATAAACTCAATTTTTTTAAAAATTTAGCAGTACCAACATCCATAATAAATGCTTTATTGTATCATCATATTCATTCATATAAGCATAGTATTGAGGCTCAATAACTGATATTCATTTAAATATAAGAAGAAATAAGTATGGGAAACATAAGAAAAATACAGAATGATAACACAGTCATGGAGAATCTCTAATAATAAGATGTTCTCCATTATATTGCTTCACTTGATATTACATTGTCTTCTTTAATAATCCTAGTGTTATCCCCTCAAGTTATTGTGGAAGTATGAAAGGAATTCAAATTCTTAAGTTGATGGAAACCAATCAAAATAATTTCTCTAAAAGGACTTTTAATCCTTAATAGGAGCCAATTAAAGTAAATTATTTGAAAGGAATTTAATTCACACCTAACTAAAAACCAATCAAAGCATCCACATAGTAACAAAAAATGTGCCCTGATAAATCTTGCAGACTTAAATAACTTGAAAAGATCAGTTTGGAGACAACAAAGCAATAAATAAGCATGAAAAACTGACACAACAATTGAACACTGAAAATGGACTACGAATTATAATTAGTCATCTCCATCATATTGCATTTTAAATAATATGCATTATAATAGAAGTTTTTCAATATGAAATGGATGGGAAGATGGGTGCAATCTATCTTCTTACTAATGTCTACTATAATGGAAATGCATAATATGATGTTTGATGACAAATAGTTAATTAACATAAATGAGAACATAACACTTCAACACGTGAATGTATTGATCCGTTAATCCTCTAGCAGGTGATCATGACCACTTAAGATCTGTTCAAGGCTCCTACTCCATGATAATACACCACCTGCAGAGTGTATCTTCCTTATGATATCGGCTAGTCTTTAAGCTCCAATGGTTGCCATTATGTATTTGTTGTGTCTCTGGTTTGGTTGATGATCAAGTTGATGGCGAAGAGATGATGAGTGTATTCCTCCTCAACATAAGTTTCCATGTTGGAAATTGCACCCTTCATATCATATTCCACATACACCATCTTTTCAAGTTGTTTATGTGTATTTTGCAACACCATCTCTTTGTCATTTATTTCTTGCGATGTAGTGGGTAGATACATGGAAATCTCATCCTTCCAATCATCTTGCTCCCTAGGATTGCCAAGGCTATCATGGAGTGCAAGATACAAATCAAAATAGTCAAGTTCCTCTTTGAGCCCATTATGGTACTTGTTGTGTGATTCCACCAGCCTATTATATGTCTCCAATGTCTAAACTTTCAAGGCTTTCTTATTTAGGAGCTCCTCCCTTTTGTCAATCATCCGTCTTTGCAATCTTTCATTCTCCACAAGTGTTGAGTGTGTTTGTTTAAACAATTTCTAATATTCATCAGCATGATCCATCATCCTATTGAATCTTCGTTTGATTATCTGAGACACAACATTATATTTAGTGGTTTTTATTCCTATTTTCAACTCCTTGCATTTCTCTTAAGACTTTTGATGACAGTGTTTCTAGTAAGCTACATCTGCTAATGCATCCAATATTCTTTTGTCACTCTCTATCCATGGGGAATATAATTATGATCTAGAAGAGGAAGATGTTTTATCTCTATGACTAGCCACCTCCTTCCTTAATTTATCATTTTATTTTATTAGTTTTCTAGTTTGTGCCTTAGTGAATTTTGCAAATTTATGTTTAGCTCAGTTGTTTCAATGGGGTTAGTGTCCCCTACCCTATGGACCAAAAGATGTCAAAACACTTGGTTTGGATTACTGATGACAACATGCCTTTTATCTTGAGGATATAATGCCCAAATTAGCAGGGTGGATTCATTTGGGTTGTACCCTAGTCCTAAGTACAATTTATCATTTGCCTCTTTCGTTAGATGCATTGTTTTGTCTCCTCTTTTCCTAAGACTGTTGAACACTATTGCAGAGCTGATATCCCATCCTGGTAAGATTAGTACTCCAACCTCTTAAAGTAATTCTTTTACCCTTTTAGGGGTGATAGATTCTAACCCTTTGTCTATTTGTTTTCTCAAATCTTCCAAGGTGGTTGTCTCCTTCTCAGGAGTGATATCCTTCATCCTCTATCTTACCATTCTGCATTTATGCTCATAAAAAAGTGATTTCAATTCAAAAGTCTTGACAAAATCACTGTCATAAATAAATTCTTTCCTGACCTTCACCCTCACATCATAAGAGAGTTCATCTGATGCCTCACATTTGACAATATTTCATTCTAGAGGTGGCTCATATTGTGTAACTACAAAGGCTCTTATCTATTCAACCTCATCATCCTCCTCATCACTCTCTTCTTCATCTTCTTCACTCATGGTTGTATCTACAAAGAAGCTCATTTCTGGACTAGGCTGTGAGGGTATGCAATCAAGAGGATTTATGTCCTCAAATTGCATTCCTGAATAAATTGTTTGAGGTGCTTCAAATACATTAGGGGGTACATCTTTTATTAGCTCATCCACATGAGTGATGAGTTGCTCAATTATTTCTAGAGGATCATGTACATTAAATGCCCTTGAATAGGATGGGACATTTCCTTTCTTCTAGGTCTCAGCAAGCACAAATTTGTTATATGCAGTCATCTTGTCTTTTGTTGAGGCCTCATCATAATTTCTTATTACATCATCAATAAAGAATTGGTGTTCATACCCTGGTATTCCTTGTGATAATTTTTCCTTGTGAATAAAACCCTCTGTATCAAAATTCTTTTTTTTATTACCCAATGGTAAATTGTATTTTGCTAATTTTGTATCAATTTCTTCATACCCTTCACTGGTGACTACTATAAAATATCCAAAGCACAAAGTGCTAGGCATGATAGACTACTTATTGTATCTCTTAAGATTTTTTCCATCATATTTATCCAATTGTCTCACAATTTCCAAATAGGCTATTATGTCTGGAACTATTTTTGGAAATAGATGTGGGGCTCCTTCAAACCCATAGACTCTAATCACAGTGCAATCAGGAGATGCATACCAATCCCCCAATTATGATTTACCTTTTTCTTGTGGTCCTTTTCCTTTGGTCTCAAGAATTTTTGTATTTCAGGGGATAGGTTATAATTACATGGGTGTCCCAAAAATTTCAACAATGGCTTGACAAAATATTCCTCAAAGTACAGATATTGTGATCTACCATATTTTCTATCCCATATCGAAGTCCACATTTGTATAGGTTTATAATTCCTACTTTCATCTATATCTCTTATCCTTAATTCTTGTCCCCAGAACCTTCTAGCTTGTCCTTCATGTAGAAGAAAATGCATAAACAAAGAGTAATGTTTGAAATCATGAATGATATCACTATTTCTTTTGATCCTTCCCATCCCCTGGTTCAGAGCATTGGCTAAATAGTCAAAATAGTCAAATGGTCTAGCATCTTTGCTTTGTATGTCTGCAACCAAGACCATTGGGGCAATTGACATGAGGGGTGGACCTCTACTCCTAACACTTGTCCAGCGGAATAATATGTATATTGAAAATATTCTTCAAATTAATCCTCATGAAATGGAGGGTTTTCATTACTAGAAAACTTTCTGAGTTGGCTACCTTTATCCCTGGGCTTGTGTAGTGGTAACTTCCATCTTTTATAGCTCATTTCCATGTGATGGTACTTTGTTAGAAGGTATTTGATTGTAAATGGTAAATTTAGAGAGTATTCCAATTGAGAAACATTAGATATGAGATCTTTGGAGATAATGAGAATGTCAAACCCATCATGTGATTGTATAGCTCTTCTTTTAGGGTCATATTTGTTGGCTAGAGCTTTAACTACCTTTGTATTAACAAACAAATTGGGTACCACTAATCTTCCTAGATTTAATCTCCATGGGTTGTAGATTCGTTGAAATCTATACTATTTCCTATAATGGTATATGATAAGCTCATATCCCTGTCGTGGTGTCTATACATCTCCTAAACATTTGTGCTTGTCCCATAACTTATCCATAGAAGGATTTTTTGCACTCCTTTTAGGTCTCAGCCTTGACCCCCAACATTGGTCAATTAAATTCTGGTTTAGAAGTCTTTTCCCTATTTTTTGTTTCTTAATTTTTGACATTTCTGAGCTTTCTTCCATTGTTCAATTTTCTTGTCTTTATAGAAGCAACTTCTTAGCCGGTTTTTGTATACTTACTTGGATTCACTTTCACTGGTTCTGAGCTGTGTAGTAATGGTGAATTCCTGACCTCCTTTCTTCTTCTCCCACATCCAACGAATCCTTTTCAAGTCTTAATGAAAAGATGTGATCAAAATGAGGTATAATTCACTTATCTCTAGCTCATAAACGCTCCACTTGCTATCAATCTTGTCATCGGGAAGATAATTTATTTTGAATATATCAACAATAGCCTTGAGATGTCACATCAGTCAAAGAAAATCATCATCGTTGCATCAACGAGACCATTATTCTATTTTCACTGATAACTACCTTCTTCATCGATGAAATCCTTCCTTTCAAGGTATCGCTGGGACACCAGATACTGTCTCCTCGATGTTCCCTGGTTCCTCTGATATCCTTCCTTAACATGTATTTGATGGTTCACAGTCTTATTGGGTCATTGGGAAGACCCTTGTTTGCCTTCCACCGATAGGTGTCACTTCCTTCGATGCCTTCAGCCTTTTATCGTTGTGTCGAGGGAACCAGACTTTATGTTGGATCGATAGCCTTCTGTTCCCTTGATATACTTTCACCACATATTGAACTTTGTTACTATACAATGTATCACTCTATCAGTGGGATGATGTGTTCCCTTTTGTCAATATGTTCTAGTGCTGCCAATATTATTTATTTAATATGTTCCAATCCCTAAGATATGCACATAGGACCAAGCAATCATGAATTCAGCCAAAAAATTATCCAAGAAATAATTTTAAATAAAATTTATAAAAAAATCATAAAAAAGAATATTAATCAAATCATGTTATCTCATTGTTATGCATTACTCTTTTTTTCATTCATAATAAGCAGTAGAGCTGCATGCATTATATTGAATACTACAAAAAATTACATCCTTTTAGCCTAGCTAGTAACTTGGGAAAATTCGAATGTCACTGAGTGCCCACAACCACCTTACAAAAATCTAAAATTAACAAGATCTGCCACAAGTTGTAGATTCGATAATGAGCCAAAAAAGTCTATACTGATTCAAAACACTAGACAAAGCACCCAAAACACTAGACAAAACACACAACAACCACCCCACTCGATACCATCCTTCATTCTTCTTCGTTATAGATTTTGGTGGATTCCACCAAGTTTGAAAATGCATGAGACCACTCCAAGCCTTCCATTTAATTCAATCCCAACCATCTACACAAGAAGTTGTAGCCAACCATTTCCCATCTCCTGTGGCACTCTAGACCTTCAGTTCTCGCGTCCATGATGAAGGGATACCACTCCACCTCTACACCTTGTAGAAACATTTTTTCAATGTTGTTCCATAATATAATTCCAACTCCCAGTTGTGCCACTACCACCACCTCCACATCATCGAGAAAAATTGCTACCTTGAAGACCATCCTAAGCAGGATTAAGCACCTCAATTTTTGTAGGTTTAGATCTAGCAATGCTGCTAGAAAATGAGAGGCAATGTCTAAATTTTCCCTTGTTTGATTATTGGAGAAGAAAAAATTCTTCCCAATCACCATCTGCACGGCTTCTAGATACAGGATGTCTTTGTTCAAATAGATCTTCTTGAGCCTTTGATCCTTTATGAAGCCTAAGAAAGCAAATTGATTTTTAGAGCAGTGTAAATTTAATCGGAGTGTCCATTTTTGAGGCTATCTGCTCGATTTTTGATGCTTCATCACTTGATATAGTCGCTTGGCTTTGCAGCAATCGAAAATCCAACTAAGTCTATTAACTCTTTCCACCTCTTAATTTCATATAGCTCCCTTGAGGTTGCATTTAATTTCCTTTTGGAGAACTGTACTTCATCCACCCTTCTCAGTTCGATGCCAACAACTATTGTTAATAAACTATGAGGTATATTTTGCTCGGCTTTGGTTCATTAATTTTTCACTTGCTCTCAATCTTGTCATCAGGGATAAAATTTAATTTGAATATCTCCTCGATATATCAGGCTGTCAAATCACTCAAAAGAAATCATTATCGTAGTATCAATGGAACCGTGATTTTACTCTAGCCAATATCCATATTTCCCATCGAAGCGAACGTATGTCATTGTTTTTCCTTTAGGGAATTAGTGGGATATTAGATGATGTCTCCCTGATACCCCTCATTCTCTCTGATATTGTAGCTTAGGAATGTAATTAATCACTTATGACATTATTTGTGTTATCGGCTCATTGGGGAAACTTTGTTTATATTCCACAGATAGCAACCGTTCCTCTTGATACCCTTTTCTTCTGTCAATTCATCTTTGTATCAGGGAAACTGTGGTTTTTGTCAGCCCGATAGGTTTGTGTCTCACTGATACCACTATGTACTTCATTAATAACTATCTTCATCATGTTGATGTATTGGTCTATTGGCAAAACAAGGATAGACAACTGAGAGGGGGGGTGAATCAGTTGTTACCAAAATCAAACTTATACAAAATTAATCAACCTTATATCATAGATATGATAATTAACAGTGCAAGCATTAAATAAAAAACACATCAGAGACACATGAACACCAAGATTTTATACGTGAAAAGCATGTTAGGGGAAAAACCACGGTGGATGTTTGTCCACAAGATTATACCTTATTAGAAGTATAATGAAGAATAAAAAGAAAATGCACTTGCATTCAGGCGCACTTCCTAGAGAACACTGATCAAAGGGAAGGCTCATTGCCTTACATACAGTAATCAAATTAAATCCATCTAATGAAGTTGAACTAAGAAATTAGCTTCTACAAAAGCCTGATTACAGTTCCAGTTAGGCGCACAAAAAATTCTTCAAACTCTTCCACCCTTTGCTCAAAATCTTCCACACTTTGCTTTGAATGATCTGAACTTTATTCACACATGTATATCATTTTTACACTTGAGCACTTACCTCTAAATGAGAAAAACAATCTCATATATATATCTGCTACATGGATTTACATCCAATATTCAGTCGACCATAGATAAAGAATAAATTACAACTGTCGGCCTTGATACATGAATAAATTATAATGCACACCAACACAAGTCGGTCACAACATAGTGAGGACCCAAACAAACACCTCCAAACACGCCAAACAATAAAATATTAATCCTCATGGATCCAAAACATGCTAACATCATCATGTAGGCCAAGAACATGAAAACTCGGGCACAAATCAAAAAAATATTCGATCATGAACACTTCAATCAATGCAGACGTACAAAAAGGATAGAGCATGATCTAGACTCATCCATGAACATCACAGGTACATATGCAACACATAAAATTACCATAATTTAAACTGCTTCAACCATGAACACCATCTACATAAACTGAGTAACTATAGGCACACATATCTTCATAACTTCCATAAATATTTATGAGAACATCTGAAACTTTTGGACAACATACTAGAAAGCTTCAGAAAAAACCCTTTGAAGCACACCTTCAGATCTCCAACACACAGAGCTTTCCAATATTTTGACCTTCTTAGCTCCACTACTACTTGTACTATATTTTTTACAATATCCTCGACATATACAACCTTAAGCAGATTCAATGCTAGTAGTGTTGACATCAATGAAAACCACATATCAACAACAAAGACACAACATCCAATAATCTCCCCCTTTGGCATTGATTGCAACACATGATGTGAAAAATAATACCATCAACCCAACTAACTCTTCTTCAACAATATCCCCCTGAGATTGTGCACTCTTTCCTATTTCTTTCATTGCTCTTCTTTCCCA
The DNA here is from genome assembly GCA_007115665.2 of Sequoiadendron giganteum. Lineage (NCBI taxonomy): Eukaryota > Viridiplantae > Streptophyta > Pinopsida > Cupressales > Cupressaceae > Sequoiadendron > Sequoiadendron giganteum. Next base: position 472,974,247 of record CM021108.1, on the reverse strand, counting down.
CATTTTTCACATTGTTTCTCTCCCCCTTTGAAATTAATGGAAAAAGGTTCACATGATTTGATCACAAATTTGAATCATCTGACTACTCCCCCTGAGTAGTAGCCACCACAACATCAATCTGGAATGAGATATGGCTATGAATTCATAGACTAATGCAAATACTTGCATCTTAGTTCTGATTAGGAGGGGAAATCACCCCTAACTTTCCTTTGAGGTACTCAAAAGTATCCTTAGGCAACAACTTGGTAAAGATATCTAAAATTTTCTCTTTGGTAGGTATGTACTCCAATCTAACTTCTTTGTCACTTACTTTGTCTCTCAAGAAGTGATACTTGATTGATATATGCTTTGTCTTTGAATGCAACACTGTATTCTTATAAATGTTAATGGCACTTAAATTGTCATATAATATGGAAATGGGTTCTTCATACTCAATTCTGTCATCTCTCAGCATTTGCTTCATCCACAATACTTGGGTACAACTATTTGCAACAGCAATGTACTATGCCTCAGCAGTAGATAATTAAACTGAGTTCTTCTTTTTACTTTTTACTTAACCAAGATATCAGCTTCTTACTTAAGAATAATGCACCACCACTGGTACTCTTTCAGTCATCTACGTCTCCTACCCAATCAACATTAGTAAAAGAACTTAGAGTAAGATCATCATCCTTAGGATACCAAAGACCAAGATCAAATGTCCCTTTCAGATATCTGAATATTCTTTTCACAATAGTCACATGGGACTCTTTAGGATCAACTTGAAATATAGCAACCATGCACACAACATTCATTATATTTGGCCCGGTCTGAGTCAAATAGAGTAATCCACCAATCATTGACATGTATCTTGTCTGATTTGCTTTAGGAGAATCATCTTTCTATGTAAGTTTGCATCCGGTCACCATAGGTGTACCAACTAGTTTTGAATATACCATGCCAAACTTGTTCAGTAACTCTTTCACATACTTAGACTGAGATACAACATTTCCATCATCTAACTGAGTGTTTTGCAATCCTAAGAAGAATTTAAGCTCTCCTATCATTGAAATTTCAAATTCACTTTTCATTTCATCGAAAAATTTCATACACAAATCATCATTACCTTCAAAAATAATATCCTCAACAAAGATTTCAATGATCAGTTCTTTGCTTTGATCCAATTGGAAATACAAATTGTTGTCAATGGTACCTTTGTTGAATCCAGGTTTTAACACGTATTTATCCAATCTAGCATACCAATCTCTAGGAGCTTACTTGAGTCCATAAAGAGATTTCTTCAATCAACATACCATGTCCTTTTTATCAGTCAACTGGAATCCATTTGGTTGTTCAACATAAAATTCTTCTTCTAGTTCACCATTTAGAAATGTTGACTTTACATCCATCTGATAAAATTTGTAATTCTTGAAAGTAACATAAGCAAGAAATAATCTAACAACTTCAATTCTAGCAACATGAGAAAAAGTTTCTTCAAAGTCTATACCTTCCATCTGTGAGGATCCTTTGCAAACCAGTCTTGCTTTGTTTCTAACCAGATCACCTTGTTCATTCAACTTATTATGGAACACCCACTTGGTTCCTATCAAATTTTTGTTTTGAGGTCTAGGAACAAGATCCCATGTATCATTTTTCTATATCTGCAACAATTCTTCTTTCATGGCTTCCATCCAATGTTCATCTTTGTATTCTTCACTTATATTTCTAGGTTCATCTATAGAAATTAGACAATACTCTTCTAGTTTGCACACCTTTTCTCTTGTATCCTATGATCTAACTATCAGAATGATTTCATCTTACATATTTAGGAGTTTTGAAGTTTTCTCTTACCTCTTGTTCTTGTGTTCTTTCTTCTGCACTTTTTCTAGCTTTTGCTTCTTGATTCCCTTGGTTCACCGAAACAATTTGAAGTTGATTTTGAACATCACTTTCATTGTTAGCACCATCATGTTGATCATCTAAATCATAACCAATAGATCTAGATGATTTACCAATACCTTCATCAACTTTGACATTTGCACTTTCAACCATTTTCTTCAACCTTTTATTAAAGTACTGGTAAGCTTTGCTTTTAGTAGAGTATCCTAGGAAGATTCCTTCATCACTTCTAGCATCAAACTTACCTATATCGTCATCTCTCTTGATGTAGCATTTTCTTCCATTTTTTTTGAAATACTTGACAGTAGCCTTATAACCAAACCATAGCTCAAAAGGTGTCTTACCAGAATTACTGCTGACATTCACCCTATTAATGGTATACACAATAGTACTTACAATTTCTCTCCAGTAGAAATGAGGAACATTTTCTTCCAACATCATGGTTCTAGTAGTGTCTAGAATGGTTATGTTCTTTCTTTCAACAACTCCATTATGTTAAGGGGTTCGGGGAGTAGATAACTATCTTTGGATTCCATGCTCTTCAAAAAAAGAATTGAATTCCTGTGGAGTGAATTCACCACCTCTGTCTGACCTTAGACATTTGATCCTTTGACTTGTCTCATTCTCTACCATAGCTTTAATTTTTTTGAACTTTTCTAATGCTTCATGTTTTTCTCTCAAGAAAGCAACCCATATCATTCTAGAATAATCATCAATGAGAAACATAAAATACCTTTCACCTTGTAGGCTTATGATTCTGGAAGGACCACATAGATTAGTATGTATCAAATCCAGTACTCCATTCGAGCTATACTATTTTCTCCAGAAAGAATTTCTTGTTTGCTTTCCCATCTGACATTCCTTGCACATAGTGTTAATAGGCTTCACTAACTTAGGCATATCTCTAACTGCTTGAGTAGAGATTATCTTGACTATGTTATCAAAGTTCACATGACACAACCTCCTATGCCATAACCAACTTACATCAGTTTGAGAAATCAAACAACTTTCACTAGCAACACTCAAATTAAAGACATTCCTTTTGTCTTTCTTCCCGAAGCAATCATATTTCCTAAATTTCCCATTATTCTGCACTTACCATTCTTGAACTGCAGATTGTAACCTTTGTCTACCATCTATCCAAAACTCAACAAGTTATGCTTTAAGCCTTCTACATAAATAACATCATCAGTATTTTTCTTACCACCAAAAGAAATAGTGCCTCTTCCATGAATCACACCAGAAGTGTTGTCTTTGAACCTCACAACACCACCATCATAGTTTTCCAAGCTTACAAATTTTATTTTGTCACTAGTCATATGATGTGAGCATCCACTGTCAATCACCCACTCATCTTTCTCTTCAACTTTGGCTGCAAGAGCTTTCTCAACATTCACATTACTAGAAAATTTAGTGGACACCTGAATATTTTGTTTGATAGCAATAAATACCCATTCATCTTCATTTCTAGTTTCTTTATCAGATTCTTCATCAGTTACACCTTCAACATAATAGAATTTTATTTGAAATATAGTGTTCTCAGGTTTATACTTTGAAACTCTTTCACGACATCTAGATGCAAAATGACCTATCTTACTACAAGAAAAACATTTAATAGGTAGCTTTCTTTTGTACTTACCATGACCTCTTGATTCTCTTTTGACAATCAATGCTTCTAGTTCTTCCAATTCCTTTTCTTCATCTTCAATTCGCTTCATCTCATATTCATATGTGAATGTTCTCTTGGAACTTTCCCCTGAATCATATCTCTAGTTGCTTTTCCCGGATATAGTAGCCTTGAAAGCAAATTCAATCTTAGGAGCAAAATCACCAAATTCACTCAATTCAAATGCAACAAGTTTTCCAATCAACATGTCTTTCGTAATATTTGTCACTATCCTGAGTTCATCAATATCATGAGATTTTGTCTTGTAGGAAGGGGGCACATATCTAAGTATCTTAGCCACAATTTCATCATCATCCAAAGTTCCACCAGCACATCTAATGTCCATCACTAATTCATTTATCTTTTGTGAGAAGGAAAATATGTTTTCATCTTCACTCATCTTCAAGCTCTCCCATTTTCCTTTTAGAATTTGTAGCTTAACACTTTTCACTAGTGCATCTCCTTCATACAATGTTTCTAGCTTTTTCCAAATATGGTATGCAGTCTTCAATCCTAACACATTTGTCATCTCTGAATCTGTCAAAGCACTCACCAATTTTTCTACTGCCCTGGTATTAATTTATGCTTGCTTGATTTCATCTTCAGATGAAGGACCATTATGAGGAATAGTATATGCATTTTGTGTCATCTACCAAAAAGGTTCCCCAATTCACTTCAAATGACATTCCATCCCGAATTTCCATAAATAGTAGTTTGTACCATCGAATCTAGGACTATCCTTCTGAAATGATGCCATATTGGATCACCTCAAGTTGTTAAGCTTCTTTCAAAGGAACTAGTTCTTATACCAATTGTTGGCAAAACAAGGATAGACAACTGAGAGGGGGGGTGAATTAGTTGTTACCAAAATCAAACTTATACAACATTAATCAACCTTATATCATAGATTTGATAATTAATAGTGCAAGAATTAAATCAACAACACATCAAAGACACATGAACACCAAGATTTTATACGTGAAAACCCTATTAGGGGAAAAACCACAATGGATGTTAGTCCACAAGATTATACCCTATTAGAAGTATAATGAAGAATAAAAAGTGAAGGAACTTGCATTCAGGTGCACTACCTAAAGCACAGTACCCAAAGGGAAGGCTCACTCTCTTACATATAGTAATTAGATTGAATCCATCTGATGAAGTTGAACTGAGAAATTAGCTTCTACAAAAGCCTGATTATAGTTCCAGTTAGGCGCACAAAAAATTCTTCAAACTCTTCCACCCTTTGCTCAAACTCTTCCACACTTTGCTCTGAATGGTTTGACCTTTATTCGCACATGTACATCATTTTTACACTTGAGAAATTACCTCTAAATGAGAAAAACAATCTCATATGTATATCCGCTACATGGATTTACATCCAATATTTAGTCGACCATAGATAAAGAATAAATTACAACTGTCGGATTTGATACATGAATAAATTAAAATGCGCACCAAAACAATTCAGTCACAAAATAGTGAGGACCCAAACAAAGAACTCCAAACATGCCAAACAATAAAATATTAATCCTCATGGATCCGTAACATGCTAACATCATCATGTCGACCAAGAACATGAAAACTCGGGCACACATCAGAAAAACATCTGATCACAAACACTTCAACCAATGCGGAAGTACAAGAAGGATAGAGAATGATCTAGATTCATCTATGAATGTCATAGGTACATGCACAACACATGAAATTACCATAATTTCATTTGCTTCAACCAAGAACACCATCTACAAAAACTGAGTAACTGTAGGCACACAGATCTTCATAACTTCCACAAATCTTTATGCGAACCTCTAAAAATTTCAAACAACATACTAGAAAGCTTCAACAACAAACTCTTTGAAGTTCACCTTCAGATCTTCAACACACAGAGCTTTCCAACATTCTAACCTTCTCAGCTCCATTGGATTCCTATACTATCTTTTTTACAATTTTCTCAATATCCTCGACATATACAACCTTAAGAAGATTCAATGCTAATAGTTTTGACATCAATGATAACCGCATATTAGCAACACAACCACAACATCCAACATGGTCCATCGGTGAGACAACATGTCATCTTTCCCTGATATACTTTGGTGTCTCCGATATGCTTTTCTCGGGCTATCAAGGAGACAATAAGATGTTTTCTGGTGATATTTGTTTCTTACTCCGATGAATCTCATTTCGATGCTACAAGTGATACTAAACTCGGCGATAGACTAGGTGCTCAAGTACGCTCCAAATTAGGTGCATAATTAGGCATTAAATTAGGTGCTATTGTCTGCACTACACTCAGAGCTAAACTCTACGAAAACTTGATGCTAAGTCTGATGCTAGACTTGGCGCTAAATTTGGCATTGAACTCGACGTTAAGCATGGTGTAAAATTCGATGCTACTTTGCACCAAATTTAGCACCTGCTTCTTTTGGTCAATGCAATAAATGCCAAAAATAGCGCCGACCTCGATAAATAGCAACAAATTTTTCAAAAAATTGGAGAAAAATACATTGAAACAATGGTTGGAAGCAAAAAAGGGAGCTAATCATAGGGATTTGTTGTAGTGAGATTTCCTTATATCCTCAATATAATTTGAAAACCTCCAAGGGGGGATTTGATCACCTTTTACCAATAAAAAATGATCTTAGAGTCTCCTTCAATTTTCATATCTTTATACTCATGTGTAAAACCCATTTAACTCCCCACCAAAGGGAAATAATTTCAGCTCCATTGTTGGTTTTAGTATCAATATATTTTGCATACCCCTCCATCAAGTAGCCTTTATCATTTCAAATAATTCCTCCAAAGGTAGTAGTACCTAGATTTCCTTTAGCACATCCATCAGAGTTTAACTTAAACTAACCAAGGCTTGGAAATTTCCATCTAGTTTTATTTCTAGCAAGAGCCTTATGGAAATCAATATTATCCAAGGGCTTAGTGATGTCCTAATTTTTGTTGACTCTTATCTCTTGAGTGGTGGGGAGATTTTTAGGTTTATCTATGACAACAAAATTCACACTTTCATCGATAGCATTACATGTTATCATAGCCACAATCTTAGCTTCTCTATTGGAATCCCTAAAAATTCTATTGTTTCTTTCCAAATAGACCAAGAAAAATGAGGAGGGGTCAAATTCTAAAATTCATTTATAACGAGATTTTTGAAAGGATAGTTATAATTCCAACTTAGCACAAAGGCCTTGAGATTAATAGGCATAGTCCAATTAATCTCAAATTTAGAGAAAATAGATTTCAAACCCCCCTAACAAAAGTGTAGTGGATAAATACGCGATTAAAAATATCCTCATGATCTAAACATAAATAAAATCTATTAGGTAGTTGGAATCCCCATTTGATAAGGCTATTTTGAGTAAGGATTCTATTGTGATTTCGAATCCACCAAAACAAATATTATTTTTCGGAGTGAGTTCACAATTCCATAAGATCAACTAGTTGAAAGATTTATTTGGACCATTGGAAACCATTATAAAGTTGAGACCACAAAGAACTTTCCTAAAGAGTGAGGAGCCCATATAACTTCATCACACCTAGGATTTAAGAAGTTGAACTCTTAAGATGCTATTGGAAGTCACAAATTAAGTTTTGGACCCTCACCAAATGAGAAAAAAATTACCTTAAAGTTCTTCAACTTGAAAGTTTCACCTTGGAGAGTCACATAATCATTACCCATGGAATCTAATCTCTCCATCATAGCTTTCTTGAGTCTTGATAATTGATTACAAGTATTGAGAGGAGAGCTTGCCAACCAAGTGTCTTCCCAAAGATTATTTCTCCTAATATTCCCAACTTTCTAATGGGTGCCTTATTTTATAATGCTTCTAGTCTTGAACATATTATTCCATATTATTGAACCAACAAGAAGGTTGGACTCCTTAAGGAAGTTGCTAGGGTCTGAATATTGAAGATACTTACCTTTGATTATTGTAGTATATTCCTTGTTATCTTTCATTGGGTTCTATCCAATCTTGGCCACAAGAGCTTAATTAAACTATTGGATGCTTCTAATTCCCTAACCCCATTCCTTTAACTTTTGTACACTTTATCCCAACCAAACAAGGCTAGCCTTTTCTTATCCTCAGTTTCTATCTAAAGGAACTTTTTTTTTTGTGTTTGCTCCATCCTTTTAGCCATGTAATTTGGAACTTTGGACAAGGTTATATAGTAAATTGGTGTATTTTGTATGGAGGCCTTCAAGAGTTGATACTTTCTAGTAAGTTTTTTTGTAATCTTTTAGTGATATTCCAAAATTGATTGGTGATTTTCTTAGTAGTGAGAGGAAGGCCAAGATAGGTGGTCAAGAGAGAAACTCTAACACACTTCATTCTCTTAGATATCTTATACTGAAGGTTATTATGAGTGTTGAAAAATAAGAGGATGCTTTATGACCTGTCTCGAGACTTCATCTTAATTATTGTTTCCAAACCTTAGAAATTATTTAGTTGAGGAAGCACCAAAAAGAATTGTGTCATCAAAAAATTATTGTTGGGAAGGATGAAGAGGAGAAGCAAGTTTCATACCCATAAGAATTTTGGATTAAATCAACTTGGATATGTCTCTTCCAAGTAATTTAACTAGCAAGATGAGAAGATAATGAGAAAGAGGGTCCTCTTGTCTCAAACTCCAACCACTATTGTTAGATTTCATTAACAATCACCAAGAATTTAGGAATACTCACACACTCTTGAGTAACTTGAAGAATTCTACCTTAGAATCCATTTTTTTTAGAACAACAAAAAGAAGAGCACAAAAAACTCTACTATAAGCATTGGAGATGTCAAGTTTGAGAGTCATACCAACCTTTTTTTTTGTTATCCATTGAATGGAGAATCACATGAGTTTCCAAAGCAACATCCATAATTTGGTGACGGAGAATGAATCCTTTTTGGTGTTATGAAATCATCTTATGAAGGGGTTTAATTCTATTCACCACTAGCTTTGAAGTGATCTTATAAATGGTATTACAGAGACTGATAGGCCTAAAATAATCCATCTTAATAACTTCTCCTTTTTTAGGAACAAGCACAAGGAAGGTATTGTTAAGTTGTTTCATAATTCTAGCTAGCTTGAAGAAATCTCTAGTAGCACTAGTGATATCAACTCCCACAATATCCCAAAACTCCTAGAAAAAAGAGGGGGGAACCTAATTGGTCGTGGAGCCTTGTAGGATTTGAAAAATAAGGTGGATAACCTAAATATTTATTAATATCTTTTATCTTATCCTCATTATCAACATTTGAGAAGATAGAGGAATGACATCCAACATATTAGAGAGAATAGTATGATTATGTTGATGTTCTTGAAGAAGTTTGAAATAGTTAGTGGCAACATAACTAAGTTGATCATTCGAGGTAAATAGGTTTCCCTCTTCATCTTCTAGTATTATAATAAAGTTCTTTTTCCTATGCTTCAAACTAGATTGGTGGAAAAATCTAGTAGTCTTGTCACCTTCTATATGCCATTGAATCTTTGATTTTTTCTTCTAGAAGATCTCTTCTTTTAACAAAAGCTTGTGTAAATCTTCTCTTAGGTTTTTCTCTTGCTGATGAATTTCCCAACCATTGATTCCTTGAGCCTTTTGTTCTTAAACCACTTTCAACCTTGAAATATTGTCCTTCTAATTGAACACATTTCCAAAAGTTAACTTATTTCATCCCTTTAACTTTTTCTTTGACATATTGTAAAATTTGTATAAGGAAGAAAATAGCAGTATCCTTAGTAGGGAACTTCCACCAATCCTAAAATTGGTTCTTGAAGTTTGGATGAGGGGCCCACATTAAATCATATACGAAAGGGTTAGCTCCTTTCATGTTGTGAATAACCCAATTTAGGATAAGAGGATTATGTTCCGAACCCACTCTAGGAAGAGTAGAAAGGTGGAGTTTTACAATGAAATTCCATGAGTTAGAGATAAGAAATCCATCCAACTTGACTTGAACAAGATTACTCCCCATCTTTTTATTTCACCAAGTAAAGGCACCACCACTCAACTCAACATCATCAAGACTAGTTTCAATAAAAAATAAAACATTATCAACTATATTGTCTGAGTAATATTCTAAACCCCAAGATATTTAAGGGATATAAAGGAGTGTTAAAGTCTGCAATCAATGTCCACCATTGGTTATTTGATTTCTTGATAGTATCAACAAGCTTTTCCCATAGTCGTTTTCTAGATTCTTTAGAGTTGAGGGCATAGATATTTGCCAAGACCCAAGATTCTTGAGTCAAGGTATGAGTGAATGCAATAACAAGGTAATATTTTGAGAATTCAATAACTTTCCCATTCAATATTTGAAGGTTTTCATATAGTGACAATGCCTCTCGAAGTCCCCTCAACAAGGTTGATAGTATAATCCACCCCATTTCAAACCTTGTTTGAAATATAAGAAAACTCGAGTCCAACATTTAAGTCTTCTAAATGAGAAATATATTAGCTCTACTATCAATAATACAAATTTTTAGATTGAACTACTTGTGGAGGTTGTTCATCCCTCTAATATTTCATGAGATTATTTTCATTTTAACTTTATTATTATTCCTTTGAACAAGAATCTATTAGGGTTTAGGCAGATTGGAGCAATAAATATTAAGAATTATATACAGATTAAATAACCTATAAATAACAATGAAGAATAACACAAAAGAGATCAACACAAAAATTTAATGTGGTTCACCCAATATGGGCTACATCCACAAAAAATTAGCCACCCAATGATTTTATTATCCAATCCAAATTATTTACAATCTCATGAACACACACCCCACAACTTACATCCCGACTTCTTATAACAAGCTTTTCAAAAGCTTCTAGAATTAGGGTTTTACAAAGTCATTTTTTCATTTAACTTGTTAGTGAGGATATGTTACAAGTGTACAATATTTGCACGATCATTCTGAAGGGAAAACAATGAGCAGAATCTAATGACCCAACAGTGCGGAATACATTCCCTTAACACTAATACAATAGAGGAGGAGAGCATAAACCAATTTCAATAGCTTACTAAAACTACTTGAGATGAGTACAACAAGTAAAATAGAGATTACACAAAATGAGCATTCACAGTTGACACAAGATATACGTGGGAAAACCTTTACAGGTAAAAAACCCACCACACAAATTCAAGACAATTGTATTATAGTAACAAAAATAGTTACATACAATATACAGTCTTTTATCTGATCAGCTCACAGTAGCACTCTCTAAACTCTCTCACTATTACAATGTTATTTCTAACATATAGTTCGAACAGAAAAAACCAACCTCTTGCAATCACGTACTCGACTTACTTAAGTCATATGTTGCATTCAATTCTATCAACCAAGTGACGACCATCAAGTTCATGAATCTGTCAACCAATCACGCAACCGATCTACCCATACCGATCTCTCTGCATCGAGCCACCTAGGCATTAATGCCAACACTCAAAATCGGGTTTTGTTCGCCACCCTGAGTAGACTTGCACCTGCTGCAATAACTATTTTGGTTTCCAACCAATCATCGCTCTATCACTGAGCCACGTGTCCTTTCACCATTTACTGTCGCCCATGACATTCTGGTCCAACCGGTCAAGCTCGGCTGACTGAGCTATGAGCTCATCTGAGCTCTTATCGCGCTACCACAACAATGACAAGGACTAACCATGGTATGGTGGTAGCCAACTTGGCTGACTGTAGGAGGTCTTACCACGGCCACCGCAGTTAGTCACTTGACTATCCGCAGTATGGCAGTAATTGCCAGACCTAATGCAGGCAGTCTCACCACGCTACTGCGGTGAGAGGACCCATCACCTGTGGTAAGGCGACAACTGCATAGACTGGAGTTGGAGCCAGAGTGGGAACAAGGAACTAGCCAAGAAAGCAGAGACCGAAGCCAGAACGGGAAAAAGGAACTAGCCAAGAAAGCGGAGACTGGAGCCGAAACAAAAAATAGGCATTTACCAAAAGTTCAAAGCTGGGGTCCAACCTGGTTCCGCCTCGGCCAGAACAAAGGAAAGCGAAGCAAAGAGAACCAAAAGCAGGAAGCGGAGCCGAAATGGGAATGGGAACTGAACCCACAAAGCTCCATCCCAGTTTCGCCTCCGACAAAACAAAGTTAACAAGACATAAAAGGGCAGAAAACACAGAATTTCGCCAAGGCATGAAAACGAGGACTTCAAGCTGGAAGTTGAGACACATTTCTCAACAAGCTCCCACTTGGAAAACACTTCTAGCTTCCTCATGACTTTGAAACTTACTGTATGTCATAGGCCCCAAGGCCCATCGATTCTGCACACCATCTGAACTTGTCTATGCTAACTGGCTTCATTAAAGCATTTACAACATTCTTCAAGGTGTCGACCTTTTCAGATTTACCTTGCCATCTTCAACCATATCCCTCACGAAGTGATATTGCACATCAATGTGCTTGGTCCTGGAATGAAAGGTTGGATTCTTTGCCAAAAAAATGGCACTCTGACTGTCATAGCAAATTGAAATTTTCCCAGCATTAAATCCAATGTCCGAACACAAATGGTTTAACCAAACAACCTCTTTACAGGTGTGAGTTATAGCCATGTACTCTTCCTCTATCGTGGATAAAGCAACTACAGCCTATCTCTTGCTCATCCAACTGATTTATCCACCATTATGCATGAAAGTGTATCCACTGGTGGATCACCTGCTGTCAATGTCCCCTGTCCAATCTGAGTCAACATACCCATGAATGCTGAGAGTCCTCTGTGATGCAACCAAATTTCCATGGTAACACAGTGCATAATCTAAAGTCCCCTTCAAATACCTAAATACTCTCTTCACATCATCCCAATGTGATCTTCCCAGATTTTCCATAAATCGGCTTAGAACTCCCACTGCTTGGGCAATGTCTAGTCTTGTACAGACCATAGCATACAACAAACTGCCAACAACACTTGCATAAGGCACACTATTCACATCCTCCATCTCAGTAGCAGACTTTGGACAGTCTTCAATAGACAACTTAGTTCCATGCATGATTGGAACAACAAGCTACTTGCAATCATCCATGCTAAACCTCTCCAGAACTGTCTTCACATACTTACTCTGACTGACCCAAAGCTTTCTACTTGTTCTGTCCCTAGTAATCTCCATTCCAAGAATGTACCTTGCTACACCAAGATCTTTCATTTTGAACTTTGCAGACAACTGAGATTTAAGATCAAAAATCATAGTCTTGCTATTTCTAATGAATAACATATCATCCACATATAGGGTAATAACAAGCACATGATCATTCTCAGATTTAAAATAAATGCAATGATCAGATTTTGATCTCACAAATCCAATTGACAACACAAATGTGTCGTATTTCTGGTACCACATTCTAGGAGATTGTTTTAAACCATAGAGAGATTTATTTAATTTGCAAACCAAATTTTGTTTACCTCTTTCAACAAAGTGCTCAAGTTGGGACATGTAGATTTCTTCTTCCAGCTCACCATGGAGAAACGTTGTCTTCACATCCATCTACTCAATTTCAAAATCATACACTGTTGCCAATGATAACAAAAATATGATTGATGCCATCTTTGCTATAGGGGAAAAAATCTCTCCATAATCAATTCCCTCAATTTGAGAAATTCCCTTTGCAACCAACCTTGCCTTATACTTCTCAACACTACCATCAAGGCCTGTTTTCTTTTTGAATATCCACTTACAGCCAATAGGCTTTTGCCCTTTAGGCAACGGTACGAAATTCCAGGTTTCATTCTTCTTTAAAGAATCCATCTCTTCATTCATGGCTTCCAGCCAAGAATTTGAATCAACCATGCTGATTGCTTATTTTACAGTCCTAGGCTCATTAGCGCTGGTAATTAAAGCATAGGCACAGTTTGAATTTAACATAGAGAAACCATACCTTTTAGGTTGCCTTTTTTCTCGTGTAGATCTTCTTATAGGCTGAGGTTGTTCTGCATCATCAGAACTTCTAGAGCTACTTGAGCTCTCCTCAGTCTCAGGTACACCATGCAACTCTTCCCTTTCTGGAGTTTGTGGAATCTCAATTGCATCCTTCTTCTTTTCACTCTAATCTATCCCAAGTTGCTGATCTCTTACTGAAGGTTTTAGCTCATGAAATATCATGCTCCTATTGTACAAAACATTCTTAGTAACTGGGTTCCAAAGCTTGTATTCTTTCACATCAATCCCATAGCTGATGAGAATACATTTGATATCCTTGTTATCCAATTTAGATCTCTTTTCATTTGGCACATAAATATATGCCTCACAACCAAACACACAGACATGCCTCAAAGAGGGCTTCTTACCAGACCATGCTTCTAAAGGCGTCTTGTCAACAAGAGCAGAGCAAGGAGATCTATTTATTAGATAACATGTTGTAGCCACAACCTCAGCCCATAACTTCTACTCCAGACCAACACCACTCAACATACTCCTTGCCTTTTCCATCAGTGTCTTGTTCAACCTTTCAACAACTCCATTTTGTTGTGGAGTGTAAGGAATTGTCTTATGCCTTTTAATTCCATGATCAATGCAATACCTTTCAAAATATGCAGAACAAAATTCACCGCCATTTTCTATCCTCAAACATTTTATTTTCCTTCCAGTCTGATTCTCTACCAAAGATTTAAATTCTTTAAACCGACTGAACACTTCTGATTTACTTTTAATAAAGTATACAAATGCCCTTCTCGAACAGTCATCAATAAAAGAAACATAATATCTAGACTTCGATAACGAAGGAACATTAACTGGACCGAAGACATCAGAATGAACATAATCTAGTATACCAGAAGATTTGTGAGGACTAGAATAAAATGAAACACGGTGCTATTTTCCATAGATATAATGTTCACAAAAATCAAACTCAAAATTATAATCATCAAGCCCTTCTACAAGATTTTTATTGTTCAAAGTTTTTAAACCTTTCTCACCAATGTGACCAAGTCTGTTATGCCATAGAATAGTCTTCTCAGCTGAGAGTTTTACCTCCAAAGAATTTGCAGCCAAAGGAGTGTCTTCATCTTTCTCTACAGGTGCAACATTGCTTGAATTTACAGAGGCATTGTTACAAAGAACAGGTCGTGCATCCAGCTTATACAGAGTGCCAGTACGAACACCCTTAGCCAACACCATTGCACCTCTAGCCATTTTACAAACCTTATTTGAAAAAGAAACTTCTACACCAACATCATTTAACTTATTGACAGAAAGAAGATTTCGAGCCAGACCTGGTATGTGAAGTACGCCACTAATACCTTTGACTCCCCCATCAGGAAACTGAATTCTGACTCTTCCTCTGCCAACTATCTTCAATGTTGAATCACTTGCCAAGTACACCTTTCCACCATCATACTTCTCATATTTAGAGAACCATTCTCTATTGGATGTCATGTGAAAAGACACACCTAAGTCAACTAGCCAGACATCATCTGATGCCTGAGTTGTCAAGGTTGCTACAATGAAGGCATTTGCCTCACTTTGAGAAGATTCATTGTCAGAAGCATTTTTTTTCTACTTCTCCTTGCAGTCCTTCCGGATATGACCAGGTTGCCCATAGTTCAAGCATCTCACCTTGAACTTTTTACCAGGAGACTTCGATCTCCCTGCAGATTTGGATTTTGACTTCTTGTCCTTCTTCTTGCCTTTCTTCTTTGGTCTACCTCGAACAACAAGAGTGTCTTTGGCCATCTCTGAAGACTTCCTCCACATCTCTTCAGATAGCAATGAAGCAACAACGTCTTCCATATTGAAAGTAGAGGTAGTGCTTCCAATGGCCATCACAAGATGATCCCAACTGTCAGGTAATGAACACAACAGGAGCATGCAATGATCCTCCTCGTCTATCTTTACACCTATAGACACCAGCTGAGTAACACTCATGTTAAAAAAGTTCAGATGGTCTGCAACAGATGCACCTTCGTCCATGTTCAAGGAGTACAAATTCTTCCTCAGGAATAAATTATTTACTAGAGACTTTCCTTGATAAATATCACCAAGCTTCTTCCATAATGAAGCTGCAGACTGCTCCTCATGGACGTTCAAGAGTACAAAATCAGCTAGACTCAGTCTTATCAAACCTCTTGCTTTTCTATCAACAAGATCCTAAGCTTCTTGCATTGTACTTTGTGGCTTAGTTCTAGACACTGCAATCCAAAGGTCTCTATCCACAAGCAAGTCTTCTATCTTGAGTTTCCATAACTCAAAGTTACTGCCATTAAAATTTTCAATATCTACTCTACTAGATGTACTTTCCATCTCAAACAAAAACAAGTTTCAAAAATGCAAGACTCCCACTGAAACAGTATTAGCACAAAAAATTGATCTTTCCTACAAGGATAACACAACTGGCCAAGCTCTGATACCACTTGAAGGGAAAACAACAGGCAAGATCTAATGACCCAACAGTGTGGAATACATTCCCTTAACACTAATACAACAAAGGAGAAGAGCATAAACTAGTTTCAATAGCTTACTAAAACTACTTGAGATGAGTACAACAAGTAGAATAGAGATTACACAAAATAAGCATTCACAGTTGACACAAGATATACGTGGGAAAACCTTTACAGGTAAAAAATCCACCACACAAAGTCAAGACAATTGTATTACAGTAACAAAAATAGTTACATACAATATATAGTCTTCTATCTAATCAGCTCACAACAACACTCCCTGAACTCTCTCATTGTTATAATGTTATTTCTAACATACAGTTCGAACAGGAAAAACCAACCTCTTGCAATCATGTACTCGACTTACTTAAGTCATACGTTGCATTCAATTCTATCAACCAAGTGCCGACCATCAGGTTCATGAATTTTTCAACCAATCACACAACCGATCTGTCCATACCGATCTCTCTGCATTGAGCCACCCAAAAATTAATGCCAACACTCAAAATCAGGTTTTGTTTGCCACCCTGAGTAGACTTGCAACTGCTGTAATAACTATTTTGGTTTCCAACCAATCATCACTCTATCACTGAGCCACGTGTCCTTTCACCATTCGTTGTCGCCCATGACATTCTGGTCCAACCGATCAAGCTTGGCTGACCGAGCTCTGAGCTCATCTGAGCTCTTACCACACTATCGCAGCAATGACAAGGACTAACCACGGTATGGCGGTAGTCTACTTAGCTGACCGTAGGCGGTCTTACTGCGACCATCACAGTTAGTCACTTGACTGTCCATGGTATGGTGGTAACCGCCAAGGCCACCACAAAGACTGGAGTTGGAGCTGGAGCAGGAACAAGGAACCAGCCAAGAAAGCGGAGAATGGAGCCAGAGCTGGAGCTGGAACAGGAACAAGGAACTGGCCAAGAAAGCGGAGACCAGAGTTGGAGCTAGAGCTAGAACAAAAAATAGGCATTTACTGAAAGTTCAGAGCCGGGGTCCAACCCGGTTCCGCCTCTGCCAGAATAAAGGAAAGTGAAGCGAAGAGAACCAAAAGCATGAAGCGGAGCCAAAATGAGAACGGGAACTGAACCCGAAACAAAGCTCCATCCCGGTTCCGCCTTTGACATAATAAAGTTAACAAGACAGAAAAGGGCAGAAAACACAGAATTTTTCCAAGGCATGAAAACAAGGACTTCAAGCTGGAAGTTGAGACACATTTATCAACACATTCACCACATGTCAACAATATCACACTTGGAGTCTGGTCAAGATCCACACCAAACAATCTCCCACTTGGAGACTGATCCTGGACGACACCGCTGCACTTGCAGCTCCCACTGGATTACAGGTCTGTCTGGTTTCTTATGTTCACCATTATATATCGTGAAGGCCAATATAAATTGATGAATAAATTAGTTTCTCCCATGTATTTTCCTTTGTGAATATATCTGTAGGATTCTCAGGTGTGAATTTGCTTCAGCTTCAACTGCCCTTCCTCGAAAATTGACTAGATGAAGTGGTATATGAGCTCTATGTGCTTAGTTTTTGAATGCAGAGTCAAGTTTTTAGAAAGATGAATGACACTCTATTTATTAGTGTACAAAGGATATCTTCTTGTTGCTGTCCCAATTCCTCTAGAAAATATTGTAACCAAATAATCTCCTTGCTGGCTTCTATAGCGGAAATAGACACAACTTCAGTGGTTGAAAGTGCAAAAAAATTTTGCAGTCTTGAAATCCAATTGACTGTAGTACCTCCTACAGTAAAAAATACCATGTAGTACTCCTCATGCTATCAATATCACCTACTAGATCAGAGTCAATATGTCCTTTTAGAGTAGAATTTGTTCCTCCAAAACATAGTTTATTTGAAGTAGTACCTCTCAAATATCAAAGAATCCATTTTATTGGATTCCAATGTTCCATTCCCTGATGTCTCATATATCTGCTCACAACTCCCACTACATGTGCAATATCTAGCCTTGTGCATACCATTCCATACATCAAGCTACCAACTGCTGATGCATATGGTATCTTAGACATTTTGTCTTCCTCCTCTTGTGTCTTTGGAAACATCTCCTTAGTCAACTTAAAATTACTAGGCAAATGTGTACTAATTGATTTTGCATATTGCATGTTAAACCTTTTCAACACCTTCTCTACATACTCACTTTGAGAAAAAAAATAAAATTGTTTGTCTTGTCCCTATGATCCTCATACCAAGGATTTGTTTTGTTGCACCCAAATCCTTAATAGAAAATGAATTGTCTAATCTCTACTTAAGTTCATTAATATGCTACATGTTAGACCTGGAAACAAGCATGTCATCAACATAAAGCAACAAGATAATATAGCTTCCATTGTCCAATTTCTTAAATTTAACACAATAATTAGAATGACATATTTTCACTAGTAGAATCTGGCAAATAAATGACTACGTGACTAACACTAGTAGTATTTTGAAAATAAATGACTAATTTGGTCATTTATAAGTGACTAATTTGGTAATTGGGTAAAATCACAACTAAATGACTAAATAAATGAATAATATTAGAAAAAAATTTGACTAATATTAGACAAATAAAAATGACTAAATAAATGGCTAAATTAATGAATATTACTCCTTTATTCTTTTTTCTTTCGAATTTGATCATAATCCATAGAGCTAATTAAGCCCTCCTCATGGGACCCCTACCTAAGCGGGCCGTTTGGCCACCTAGGTTGCTTGGTGCACCAAAAATACCTATTGTGTGGAAGGCATTGCCTCTCGGTGCAGTCTTAAGGCCTTCACATATTTTATAAAAAAAATTATGGAAATTTACATTCTTTAACTTTTATTACTCATTATGTTAATGAATCGTTAATGTTTTTTATTTATGATTTGAAGCTAGTTTGATTTTCCTATTGTGTTAGCGTGTCAAATGTATCAAAGAGCAATTATGGTCAATTTCACTAATAAATTAAATATGATTTAAACAATCCAATTGCAATAAAAATGAAGAAATTGATTCACTTCTATCTTTTCTTGCTGATATACTCAACCATCTTAATAATGTGAAATAGAAATAACAATTATGATCACTTTTGGTATGCAATTTTTTTCTCTTTTAGGCTTTATATTGTTAATTATTTAAAAAAAATAGAATTATTTTATAATCTATGAAATCAATTGTGTGTGGATCATTTTTATAGATGTTATTTTTTATACAATTTTGAACTCTAGTAATTTTAGGAGCACATCATGCTTATCTTAATTTTCACAACCTATATTAAAATGACAATGTAGATAGATGATTTTTTTCCCCTAAAAATGAAGATTAATTTTTGCATTCCTTCCACACAATAGTTTTTTTGGTGCATTTTAGCAATAGGTATTTTTGGTAGACAAAAAATGAAGAAGGTATTTTTGGTGCCTTGGTCAATCGGGTCGTGTATGCATTTGGAGGGAATCTCAGGCAGTTGATTTTTGGTGTAAAACATTTTGATTGCATGTTGGAGGGAAGTTTCTAAGTTTAATCAACAATTTGGCATTTCAACTCTTGCGCGCATTTGTAGGTTTTCCAATTGCAAGTATGACGAAGGAAATAACCATTGAATGCAAAGAGTGGTGGTTTCCATTTTTGTAATTCCAGAGCTTATTGAGCAGCATTTTCTAAGTTGCAGTACCAGTATCATTCAAGAAAGGGAAAAACATTAAACAAGGTTACAATCTAAAGGTAAGTGGAAATATTGAATCCTGAAACCTCATGCTAATGTTCATCCTTTATGACAACAATCCTGATGTTGCATATATTGTTCTTTCTTTCCATTGCTTCATTGCTGTTACAATCTTGTGCTTTCATTGATATAATGATAATTCTCTTTAACATTGAATGAATCTCATTGGCTTTGACCACTTTTCACTCTGTTCCATGGTCTTTTACATCTTCTTTGTGCATGATATTGGGTCACATGGAAATCATAACAACTTCTATTATCTCCTTCATTTTTCTATCATCCTCTGACACTCATATGATTTTATATAACTTTGATCATTTGCAACTATTTTCCCTCTATATATTGTCTTTCATTCCTATCCCTTGCATGCCTTGGACTACTGTTATCATGCATTGAAAATTGGAACTCTTTATGCATTGTATTGATAACTCATTGGCACCGTCATTTTTTGTATTCACTTTTATCTTATGATGATTGTTCTTCATAGTCAATCCTTAAAATCATCGTTCTGATAAAAACATACAAATTTTCTTTTGTTTTTACATTTGATTTCATTGCTTTGAACCTTGTGCTTTGTGATTATCACATCTTTGTTACAATCTCTTCAAGGACTGAATTTATTTCTCTATTGACTACAAGATACCCCTTTGATCTTATAACCCCAAGCCTCTTAAAGAAAACTTAGAATCAATTGGCAACAGTGAACAAAAAACTATCATAGCTAATTTTATTTCTTTTCCAAGAGCATTCAATGAAAATATAATGGAAAACACACATCACTCTATGGGATAGGGTTTATTTTATTTGAAAACCTACCTTCAACTTCCAAGTCAAAAATTTAGCGTACCAAGTCTGTGTCGAGTCCTCCAAGTCTTAAGTCAAAAATCAGCCTTAAAGACTATTTTACGTCCAAGTCTTGTATCTATGATACAAGTATGATAAATGTTTAAAAATACTGTACACAACTGTATGATACAATGCATAAATTTGTACACTTTCTCATTCTATCAAAAACTTCAAACTACAACTCACAAAAAATAGAATGAGTTATAAAAAAAACTTATTGTCAAGTACAATTTGCTCCAAATCAAAATTGCATTATCCAATTTACATAATTTTTTGTTTAAATGATTTTTGTGGGAAAAAAAACTTAGTGTACAAAGTAAAGAAGAGTTTCTTTCCAAGATTTCAAAGGCATGTTTTTCACAAGGCCAATAAGATCATTATTGACCATAGCAGAAACCACCTGCACTAATAGTGTTAAGTTAGAAAATATTCCATAGAAAGAAATATAGTTTAGATAAACAGAGCTAGTTAGCCTTCTAAGATCCAAATAGTTGAATACAAGAAGGAGGGTAAAAAATAAAACATTAAAAGACTTTAAGACGTTGCAAATTTCATGCAATTAGTATAGAAGCATAACATTAAGATAGGAAAAATTTGTTTTTCTTAAATATTCATCACAAGTTTTCTCCTATGAAGAACTCCCCCCGACATGAGCAATGAGAAGTGCATCTTCCATCTTGTTTGCTAATAGGAATTGCATGAGTGCTCCCTTATAATCACCAACAACTAAAGAACTTTGGATGGATTCATCACATTCTTAGTATTCAGTCGAATCTTTAGTAGCTTCATGTTGCACCTCTTCTCCATTGCCTAGGGTATCCTTGCCAACAACAAAATCATTTTCAGTGAGAGGAAGTGAGGAAACTTCTTTCGAACTATGAAAATTATAAAAAAACTCCTCACCATTATCTTTGGGGGATGTAACATCTTGTCCACCTTTTGACTGAACTGATGGATCTAATTGTGTTGTATCATCAAGATTGACATTGTTGATTATTTCACTGCTATCATCAATGTTGGCAAATTGAGCTTCTTGTAAGTCTTGATTCTCTATTGACTGCACTTGAAATCCAATGTGCTCAAGAAGCTTTGTCCTAGCATTTCCTTCATCTTGAAACATGACTCTTAGGAAATTCCATGTCTCCCTCTCATCTTCCAAACTAAATAAATGTAGAAACCAAAAATTTTCAAGTGAAACAATACAAATGAATGTAAATTTTTATTAATCCCATTCAAAAAGTATCCATAAATAACTAACCAAGAATCCTGATACTTCTTATCGCACAAAGCTCACAATGATGATTTTCACCATCTGCTATTGCAGCTTCAAACTTTGTTGAACGAAGCACCGGTCTGTCCTCAGTAACAAGATTGTGTATATATACCTATGAAAATAGCAAAAAAATAAGACCATACATCATCTTAATGAAATGTACCAAAGAATAAATTTTACTCTACCTTAGAAGAGCCAACAAGACTCAGTGATGTACTGGGACAAAATGTAGCAATCTTTCCTTAAAATCCAAAACTGACACCAACTGGCCTCTTCAACCACTTAGGAGCTTGAAAGAGTGCACCTGAAAAGGGAAAAATGAAAAGATAGACATCATGTATTTACATACAATATCCCAATTCATTGGGGGATGTAACATCTTGTCCATCTTTTGACCAAACTGATGGATCTGATTGTGTTGTATCATCAAGAGTGATATTGTTGATTATTTCACCGCTAATATCATCAATGTTGGCAGATTGAGCTTCCTATAAGTCTTGATTCTTTGTTGAATGCACTTGAAATCCAAGGTTCTCAAGTAGCTTTGTCCTAGCATTGCCTTCATCTTCAAACATGACACTTAGGAAATTCCATGTCTCCCTCTCTTCTTCCAAACTAAATCAATGCAAAAACCAAAAATTTGCAAGTGAAACAATACAAATGAGTGTAAATTGTTATTAATCCCATTCAAAAAGTATCCATAAATAAGTAACTGAGAATCCTGAGACTTCTTGTTGCACAAATCTCAATGATGATTTCTCACCATCTGCTCTTGTAGCTTCAAACTATGTTGAATGAAGCACCAGACTGTCCTTGGTAACGAGATTGTGTATATATACCTATGGAAATAGTAGAAAAATAAGACCATATATCATCTTAATGACATGTACCAAAGAATAAATTGAACTCTACCTCAAAAGAGCCAAAAACACTCTATGACGTTGTACCGGGCCGAAATGAAGCAAGCTTTCCTCCAAATCCAAAATTGACACCAACTGGTCTCTTCAACCACTTAGGAGCTTTCAAGAGTGGACTTGAAAAGGGAAAAATGAAAAGATAGACATCATGTATTTGCATACAGGATCCCAATTCATTGAGAAAATCTTATAAGTGAGATTCCCATTTCTTAACTAAGTCATGTATGGTTATCACATAAAGCAACACTTACCACCCACTTTATGTTTGAAAGCAATTAAAGCACTATACTTGGGTTATTCACAGAGAGTCGTTAGTCAAGTATTGTAGGCAACAAATCATGGGCATATCAAACCAGTAGAGCATAGATAGAAATAGTGATCATGCATAAATCTCATGAACATATTTGCATCAATTAAGGTAGACGTATTTCGACAATGAAAAAAATCTAGATGAAATAGACCTACCTTCCTAACACTTTCACTTCTACCTATGATTTTCATTAACATCAAAGGTATATGTAGATTGGGCAGGTACCGTTGGGCTCTAAATGCCCCTTATTATGTGATTAAACAATATAGACAATTGGCAAAATGTCATTATATGTAATGACATAAGTTGAGGTTGAAGGTATTTTTTGATGCCAATTCAAACAATGGAGGCTCTTGTTGAAATCTACCTCTACCTTCTCATCATGGAAAGGACAATAAGATGTACTTAAAACATGGAAGTCATGCTTATATTTTGATGAAAAATCCTGGGCCATCATCACTAGTGTTAGGTCTCAAAGTGCAAGTTTTAAACCATAAGGGGGTGCCAATCCCTTAATACACCTTTGGCCCATGAACAAGGTAAGAATTACTGATTAACTTCTACTCTTCAAGCTCTACCAGACCTAGGCGAGTATACCTGAACAATATCAAAAGGAATTTAATTCTTTCTTGAAGAAACCAATTGCATAAGTCACACAAAAACAATGGATGATGCTAGATTGGAGACAACATGCAATCTTAATTATATGATTCTTCTTATTGATCCAAATAATACTTCCAAATTACTATGATTGATCAAAGGAATTTAATTCTTTTAAGGAAACCAAATAATCACATCACACAAGTACAACAAATATGCATTGATAAATTGAATATATACTTGATATATCAATTTAAATAACTAGGAAATATTAAATTAGAGACAATCACATAACTTGTATATTTCAACAAATAATTGATACCAATATGCAGCCACATAATCAAAGATCTTTCATTGATTTCCTCAAAATTATATTTGCAACATAGTCCTCTGAAATATAAACATCATGGAAACTTTCTACCATTTGTTTATCCCTATTCGCCTATATCTTTTTGTCACTATGAAATAGATTTATATATATCAAAAAATTTAAAGAGACACACCCCTTCATGAATGTCTTTTGATAATAACAACAACTAACAACAATTAAACATGGATAGTTAGGCTCTAGGTAGCCATAAGTGGACTTCTGAAAAATGGTCCAAATAATCCCATCTTTTGTGAGTGTTAGCATATCCCAACGCATTCCTGACTGTTATCTCTGTCATCACCATTTTCTCATTCTGCTCACATGCTTCATCCAATGTCAAGTATTTACCTATAGCCACTTCCAAAGTCTTTTGTAGTATCAACTTTCTCTCTTCAATCCATCTGGTCTTGTATTTTGTTTTTTCATCATTTTCAAACAATACTGGTATTGCTTCTTTTGTGGCATCAATTGATCCTTTTGCATCTTCCTGAAGTTCCTCATGGTAATATCTGTGCTTTCTTATGATCTCCTTAGCAGTAGTTATAGCCTCATTATCAGGAGTATCTCTCTTTTGTATTTCTTGAAATTTCTCTTGGATTTTGTCACTAATTCTTTTATGCTCCTGTTTTGCAACATAGTTCTTTGAGTGAACTCCCCAGAGCTTGCTCAACCAAACCATCAAGCTAGCCTGTCTCTTTCTAATCACTACAGAAAGTGTATCAAATTTTTCTTTGAGAAAATACACCTGATTCTTCCCACCTGTCCTTTGTTTGAGAGCTTTCTCCTTGAGTCAACAACTTAGTAGATTCTTTCAATGTGTTTTCAACCACATACTTCAAGCAATCATTTTCCCTAAACATCCTTTCATTATTTATTTTATACATTTCCTTTTCTTTAATAAACATTTGGATTTGGGCTTTATTTAGCTTGGAAACATTGATGCCAATCTCAACTGTAGCTACAGGATTAGCCTCTCCAACTTTCAGTGTCATAACATGGCCGAAGGCCTTTTCAGTGTCAATAATAATAGACTTCTTATATGGTGGATACAAGGCCCAGATCATAAGGGAACCTTCATCGGGGTTATACTTTGATCCTGTATACACCTCTGTCACTCCCTCAGGGCTAAGCTTATGTGTAACATTGTTATCCTTCAATAAACTATCAAAAACAAGAGTAGAATTCAGGTCCAATCCTGGGAAAATCATGACTCCTGAATCTTCTAACAATTTTCTCCCTCACTTTGGGGTCATATCTTTCATTTCCTTTTTCACACTTAACTTCAATTCATTCAATAATTGATCCTCATTATTTGATGTTACATTTTCAATAGACTCTCTTATCAATTTTCTCTTCTGTTTGTACAAGAAGGCTCCAAATTCTAGAGATTTTACAAACTCATCATTTGCTACAAAGGATCTATAAGCCATTTTCCTCGTATATGTGTCTGAACCCTCTTCAATCTCTGGTTCCCTAAGAGGAATCTTATAATTAGTTTTAAATTTGGAGATTATATAGGTTGGACCCTGAGATCCCTCATCACCAAATGGCTCCTCACCAGAAGATAACAGCTCCACATCTTGAATCTCTTTTATTTTTTTCTCTACTCCCTCGTTATGTTCATCAACAACCCTCACAACTTCTTTCTCTTCTAAATTTCTGATCAAATCATCATACGGATAAGGTATATGATAATACCCACCTAAGTTCATCTTTTTCCTAGAAAAATCAATGTATCCCTCTGGATCAAACCCTTTCTGTGGTGGGGCTCTCTTTAAATTAAAATGCAGTAACTTATTCAGAATCAAATCATACCCCTCCTTCGACAATATAGTGAAATATCCAAAGCATAAAGTGCTTGGCATGAATGTATATTTTCCAAAGGAACTTAGATTCATTACACTTGAGTAGTCCATTTACCTAGAAATTTCCAAGTAGGCAATTCTATCAGGCACTATTTTGGGCACGATAAATGGTGTATCTTCAAAACCATACACCTTGATCATTGGTAGTATCTTCAAAGCGATACCAATCTCCCTAGTTTTGACCAATAGGTCCATTGAAATATTTGGGTCTGAGGAACCTCTTAATCTCACCAAATAATGAATACTCACAAGTATGGTTAAAGAATTTATACAATGAATTAACAAAGTACTCTTCAAAATACACAAAACTTCAATTGGAAAATCTGCTATCCCAAATAGCAGTCCATAATTGAATTGGTAACAATTTACCCTCCTTATCAAACTATGTAATCCTTCACTCTTCTGGCCACATTCCCAATTCTTGTCCATAATACATTATTATATGAATAAAAATAGAGTAATGCTTGAAATGCAGAACAAGGGATCTATTTTTTATTGCCATTAGCCCTAAATGAATTCCTTTGGAGATGTATGAAGCATAATCAAAGGGTCTGGCATTGTGATACTAAACATAATCTACAATTACCATTGGTACAATCAACATAAGCTTAGGAGCTTCCATCCCTAGCACTTGACATACTAAGAAGTATGTATATTTCAAATAGGGCTCGAATAAGTCTACATGAAATCGAGGCTTGTCATTTTCAACCAGTGGAACCAGAATTCCATCCATCTTAGGCCTATGGAATGGTAATCTCCACCCCTTATATGTTGTATCCATTCTCTAGAATTATTTCTATAAAATCTCATGCACAATAGCTTCGTCACATGTGCCTTCTAGGTTAAAAACTTCACAAATTGCAGCTTCTAACACATGTATAAAAGGATTACCCAATGAATTACAAATAGCTTCGAGTTTTGGATTGTAATGGGCAACTAAAATTTTCATCAGTTCCACATCCACAAATACGTTTGGGACAACCAATTTTCCCAGGTTGAATTTTCAGGGATTGCATATCGGCTCAAACCTATCCCTCTGACGATAATGAAACATAAATAACTCATATCCCCGAATTCAAGTCCACACATCCCCTATGTGTTTGCATTTGTCCTCAAATATCTCCACATCTGCCCTAAGTTGTGCAGAACCCCTAGCCTTAGGTCCTGAGCCAAGTAGTTGCTCAATAATATCTTGATTCAATCTCATTTCAATTATTTCTGATTCATCCCTAGTCTCAACCTTTTTCTTCTTTCCCCTAGGATGTCTACCCTCACCGTGGTTTTTTCTACTTTTTGATTTTCTAGAGCTCAAAACCTCCATTATATTTTCTCAAATTGATAGATTGAAAATACAATTGCAGAGAATTCACAAGCTTACTTGAAAATCTCTGGCTACATAAAATTATTTGGCCCTTCTCCATTCTCTCATTCCTTTCATTGCCAACCCTGCAAATTCTCCTTAATTATTCTTCTTTCACACAAAGAATTATTTATACACTGTGTATCCGTGCAACCATTAATGTCTAGCTACAAGCATGAGTGTAGCAATTTTTTTGAATTTCCCACTGTCAGATCAAATGATTATATCGACAAGATATTTTTAAACTCTAGATGATCTATGTGTTTGAACCAAGCTGAATGTTCATTAGGCACCTTATATAGTCGAGGAGACCAAATATCATTCTGACTGATGAACTTTAATCCATTTGTATTACCAACATGCCTTGTCTTTCTGAATATGTATCCTCCTAAGTTGTTGATCAATGTGACAGTGTTAACCTTTCATTGATATGCCAGAAACACCTGAATTGAAAGACCATAGCTTATGAGTCAGAGAGACATGGACCTAATCATGTCGATATGGATTATTTATTCAAAGGCTCTTGGTAAATGATGATCAAAGGGATTTTGGTGTGTCAAAAGGTCAAATCTGATGGAATCACTGGTGAATATAATATGTGAAATGGATTATAGAAATTTTGTACTCAAAATGTGGCTATCTTGTGGAGTATATGAATGTAAGCTACTGAGATTTTGAATTTTTTTATAGTCCCAACATATAGATCATACAAAAAAATAAGAGATAATAAGAATCAATAATGGATAACTAAATAAATCTTGTCTCCGAGAAGACAAATACCACATATATATGGTGTTCATTACCTAGCTTGATCGGATCAATGTTAATCATTTAATTTATAATATTCTTTATAGTATCCCCATGTTACTACAGTTCTGCCAAAGAATTATGACATGACGAATGCTAGTTCTTCAATAATGAAGATACCGTTTCAAGCTAGTTGCAAATTTGCAATGGTTGAAAAAAATCTTTGTTAGAGAGACAGATGAATCTCCTAACATTGCCCATGATTGAATAGGCTCTGCTACACTTGAAATTGCTAATGCATGCATATCTAGTTAGTCGAATTGTCCAAAGTAATTTTGTAGGAACCAACTCAGTTGTTTTTTGGACAACATATACATCACATTCAATGAGCACACCTCCCACACCCTCCTATAACCACAATTTTCAAGGGATTTATCATGGTAATTTGGAAGTAAATTTTGGAGACACTCTTATAAAGAAATCATGAATTCTTTATAGAGTTGTGTAAACATTTAAAATCCTTATCCCTAGAGCCACTCTACTAGATAGAATAAAATTATAGAAAATAAGGATATATTTTCCAATTAAAGAATTACTCCAAAATATTACCTAATGAGCCTCCACCAAACAAAACCTCTTTGGAATCCATTTGACTGCACATCAAAAGAGACATACCCACATTAATTATAAAGATGTTCCTTATGACTAAAAAGGAACACAACTAACTCACCAAGGAAAAAACATAGTAGCATATTGCATGTAATTCTAAGTTAGGTGAACCTAGAGATAATCTTGTCAAGATATACTTGCAACATGCTGAAATACTTGTAGAAGATATATATCATGTACTTCTAAGAGATGATTTTGAACACAAACACTTGTGATCCAAAATCAATTATGAGTGTATGGCTATGTTAAGTTTGTCCTCTTTGAAAATTAGACAAAATACTCTTGGCCTTCAACTCACTTATATATAATAAATCCTTATGTCACATTTACATTAACTGATTAACACCATATGACTATTACTGGTATATTTAAATATTTTGTATCATCTCCACTCATTCATGACCCATAATGAACATTACATTCTAGCACTTGCCATAATGTTATCTATGGATCAATCCACTTTCAAGGCTCAATCATGTTTTGGATTTAAGTATCTAGAAATTGGAAGATCCACATCAATCTAGATAAACATCTGGACTTATATATTAAGACTCAAAAGTCAAATATCACAAAAAAAAGTAAACAACTAAAGACTCAAATCTTATCAACAAGGGCACTTTCAAGTTTTACTTTCATAACACAACCAATGCAAAAGAAAGAAAAATGGAAAGCAACTCAAAGGGATATGAAAGTACAAGTTACATGAGTAACAACCATGAAAACAAACCGAAAAAAATAGTTGTATTAGTTGAACTCAAAAACAGATTATAAGTCAAAGATGACAAACCTTTAAATGCTTTTTATCTAGTGGTTTACATAACTTGTCTATATTTATAAGCCAGATAACTTGTAAAATGTATAATTGATGGCATGGGAATGAAATTGGACTATTTTTTACATTTGTTATTCTCATGGGTAGGTATTGAAGCACTTGCATGGGTGATAAAGCCTATTTGGATAGGACCTGAAGACTTTTGAAAAGGAGGGCAAGGAATTTAGAGTTTGCTGCAATGAATTTGAAGTCAACGAGGCCCTCTATAGTGAATTTAGAGGTAATTCAAAACCCTCATTACCGAAAGTAAGCTGATAGGAAACACAGGCATATTCTATTCTCGATAGGTAAACTTCAAATGAATGTAAGATAGATCTCAAAAAAATGACTCATTATATACTCTTCTTTCTATTATGGTCTATACTAAAAGTGACTACTTTCAACAATATTTTGGCATCTTTGTTTTCAGATTTATGTTTTTTTCCTTAAATCAGAAACTAAATTAATATGGGAATGCACAATATTATAGATGGATGAGCATCAAATGTTGACTACGGATCAATATCATGCATATGATGAGAGAATAGCTTATGAGAGGGACATTGAAAAATATCCATGTCCATGTAAAAATTGTCTTGGTGGAAAGGTGAAAAAAAGAAATATGATTTATCGACATATGATAAGATATGGAAATAGTGGTATAAGCCCTTGGGCTTAAAATTATTATGAAGATATGATATAATTTCAGACTATGAGAGATGAAGAGGCAACAAACATAGATGAAGTAGCACCAAACATAGATGAAGATGCATAAATGTTTGACGAAGGGTTTGAAGTTGATAGAATGTTGAATGAGGGTCTAAAAGATGATTGGGCCAAGTCAATGGATGATGATTTAAATCATGTACATGCTAATTGCAAGTTAAGTCATTTGAAAACAATCCTTCAAATTCTTAACTTGCAAGTGGTGTATGGTTGGACAAATAAGAGTGTAGATTAGTTATTAGCATTATTAAGTTCATTGTTACCAGTTGACTCCACACTGCCAACAAAATGAAGTTAATGTAAAAATAAAGTCACTAAGCTTGGATTGGGGTATGAAAACATCCACACATGTGTGAATGGTTGTGTATTATTTCACAAAAATCTTGCAAATGAGAGTGAATATCTAAAATGTCATGAATTGAGGTATAGATTGTTGGCAAAACAAGGATAGACAGGGGGGGGGGGGTGAATCAGTTGTTATAGAATTTAAAACTTATCTTAATTTATCAACCTTTAATCTCAAATCTGATAATTAACAGTGAAAGAAAGAATCAACAACACATCAGAAACACACAACACCAAGATTTTTGTGTGGAAACCATATTAGGGGAAAACCCACAGTGGAGGTTAATCCATAATTATACACTGTTAAAAGTATAATAGAAATGAATAAGGAATGCACATCCATTCAGGAAAACTGCCTAGAGCTCATTGCTCAGAAGGGAAGGCTCACTACCTTACATAAAACAATAAGATTAAATCCATCTGATGAGGTTGAACTAAGAAATTAGCTTCTTCAAAAGTCTGATGACAGTTCCGATTAGGCACAAAAATATTTTTTCACACTTTTCTCAAACTTCTTCACACTTTGCTCTACACTCGAATGATCTGATATTTATTTGCACATATTTTGTACGCACTTCACATACATTCACTAAGCATACTTCAAAATGAGGAAACAATCGCTCTTTAATATATACTACATGAGTTTACATCAACAAATTTGTCGATCGCAAATAAAGAATAAATGAATTACAAATTATTGGCCCGATACATGAACAAATCTCAATGTGCACTAGCCTAAGTCGGTCACAACATAATGAAGACCTAAATCAACATCCTTGAACATGCCAAGCATTCAAAAATTAATCCATAAGGATCTGCAACACGCTACCACCATCATGTCGGCCAAGAACATGAAAACTCAAACACACAAAGGAAAATTTTCGATCACAAACACATCGATCCACATAGACATACCACAATGATAAGCACAATCCAGAAACATCACTGAACATCTCAGGAATGTACGCAACAACTCAATTCATCATAATTGCAATCTCTTCTTCCAAAAACACCTGCTATAGTAACAAAATAATTGTAGGAACTTGGAAACTCATAACTTTCTCCAATCTTGATGTGCACCTCTGAAACTTCTGAAAAATATACTAGATAGGCTTAGCAACAAACCCTTTAATGCACAACTTCTGAATATCAATGTACACAACTTTCCACCACTCTAATCTTCACAGACTGCCTACAACATATTTATTCTAATTTTCTCAATATCCTTGACATATACAACCTTCAGAATCATCAATGCTAATAGTGTTGACATCAATGACAACCACATATCAGCAACATAACTACAACATCCAACAATCTCCATATTTGGCATTGATGGAAACACATGATGTGAAAAATACCATCAACTCAACTAGCTCTTTTCCAATTGTTCTTCACCTCCTTACATTACTCTTCTCCCTTTTCTTCCTCAAGAGTTTTTCACATTACTCTTCTCCCCCTTTTACATCAATAGCAAAGGTACACAAGCTCTGAACAACATATCTGAATTATTTGACTACTCCTCCTGAGTAGCAGCCACCATAACATCAATATGAAACAAGATCTGACTATAGGTGCATAGATTGATGCAAAGAATTGCATCTTTAGTTCAGATTAGGAGGCGAAATCACCCCTAACTTGCCTCTGAGATACTCAAAAGTATCCTTAGGCAACAATTTAGTAAAGATATCAACAATTTGTTCCTAAGTGGGCACATATTCCAGTCTGACTTCTTTATCACTTACTTTGTCTCTCAAAAAGTGGTACTTGATAGATATATGCTTTTTCTTTGAATGTAGCACTGGATTCTTGGAAATGTTTATGGCACTTGAGTTTTCACAAAATATTGCAAAAGGCTCATCATACTCAATTCTAATATCTCTTAGTATCTGCTTCATCCACATTACTTGAGTACAATTATTTGTAGCAACAATATACTCTTCCTCAACAATAGATAAGGAAATGGAATTCTACTTTTTACTTAGCCAAGACACCAGCTTCTTCCCCAAGAATAATGCACCACCACTTGTAATTTTTATGTCATCCACATATCTTGCCCAGTCTACATTTGTAAATGCATTCAAGGTTAGATCATCATCCTTAGGATACCATAGCACAAAATCAGCTGTTCCTTTCAAGTATCTAAAAATTCTCTTTATTACAGTCACATGTGATTCCTTTGGATTAGCTTGATATCTAGCAACCATGCATACAAGATTCATGATGTCTGGTCCGGTCTGAGTCAAATAGAGCAATCCACCAATCATTGACCCGTACCTTGTTTGATTAGCCTTAGGAGAATCAACATTTTGTGTTAGCTTGCATCTGGTTATCATGGGTGTACCTACAGGATTTTAATCTTCCATGCCAAAAAATTTTAGTAGCTCTCTTACATATTTGGATTGAGATATAAATATTCCATCATCTAACTGAGTAATCTACAATCCTATAAATAATTTCAGCTCTCCTATCATTGACATCTAAAATTCACTTTTCATTTCATCAACAAACTTCATGCATAAGTCATCATCAACTTCAAAAATAATGTCATCAACAAAGACTTCAATAATAAAATCTTTATCCTTGTCCACCTTGAAATACAGATTATTGTCAGCAATACCTTTATTGAATCCAAGCTTCAACAAGTATTTATCAAATCTGGCATACCAGTCTCTAGGGGCTTGGTTAAGTCCAGATAGTGCTTTCTTCAACTGACACACCATGTAGCTTTTCATTAGTCGTTGAAATCCATCTGGTTGCTCAACATAAAATTCTTCTTCTAACTTGCCATTCAGAAATGTTGACTTCACATCCATTTGATAGACTTCATAATTCTTGAAAGCAACATAAGCAAGAAATAACCTTACAAATTCAATTCTAGCAATAGGGGCAAAGGTTTCTTCAAAATTAATACCTTCCATCTATGAGTACCCTTTACATACCACTCTTGCTTTCTTTATGACCACTTCACCTTGTTCATTCAGCTTATTCTGAAAGACCCATTTGGTTCCAAACACATTTTTATCTTGAGGTCTAGGAACAATAATCCATGTATCATTTTTCTCTATCTACATCAGTTCTTCCTTCATTTCTTCCATCCAATATTCATCTTTACATTCTTCATTGACATTTCTAAGCTCAGTTTTGGAAATTAGACAATACTTTTCTGCAATT
>CM021108.1:472203905-472213978 GCA_007115665.2 Sequoiadendron giganteum | reverse complement strand
GTACTTTTATTTTCAGTTTTGATTTTATTTTAAGAGTTGTTTGTATTGCAATGATTAACATGTTTTGATAAAAATAATGAATTATCGAATTTTAACTTAATTTCATTATATATATAAATGTAAGTTGATCTGCTTTTGATTAATTATTATTTATTTTGTGAGTAAAAAATCTTGAGTTTGTGTGTTAAAGTATTGTATAAAATAATAAATCTTTTTATATATTAATATTAAATAGCATAAAACATTTAGCACATTGCTAGTTTACATCATAATTTGCACTTAGTAAGAAATTATTACATTTTTTTATGGTTAGTTATGTGTAATCCTTGTTCAAAAATCATTGAATCAAATTCTAATAGTTTGACAAAGGAGAAGATGCTCATTTAACAAACTCTTGAAAGTGTTTATTGTGCATGTCCAAACACCCAAATGAATCCTACGATTACATGTAATGCCCCGTCATGGGACCCTAAAGGAAGTTGCAACTCAACGCGGAAGCGTACAATTTTTTTTCTTAAAAGTTTATTATTAACAAAGATGATGCACAATACTTTGCAACAACCTCTAAGGTAACGTGACAAGATTACATCGATAACCCATACATACACACCACTTGCACTCAAATAATTTATTAAAATATTAACCATACATTTAATTGCACATACTCACAAAGCATTAAAGATTCTAACACTAGGATAACATATAATAAGTTCCATATTACATTAACTTAAAAGTAGATTACAATACTCATTCCTGGAATGAGGTAGATCAAACCTAACTATTACAATTACAAGATTCCTCCTCGAATACAAAAGAGGGGAATAATAATTACAAGAGCTAATCTATAGTAACTATAAAGCTTAAACTAAATAATGAAACCACTGCAAGCTCTCCACTAGAAAATCTCACAATGCAATCTGCAAATAAAAAGGGGACCCAACGGTGTAGGGCGCACGTTCTTCCCAACCAAGTAGTACCCGAAGGCCCACCCCC
Source organism: Sequoiadendron giganteum (assembly GCA_007115665.2). Lineage (NCBI taxonomy): Eukaryota > Viridiplantae > Streptophyta > Pinopsida > Cupressales > Cupressaceae > Sequoiadendron > Sequoiadendron giganteum. Next base: position 472,212,985 of record CM021108.1, on the reverse strand, counting down.
CGTGCTAGGAGATAGTAACATGGATACAAGGACAATCCTTACAACCTCTAGTCACAGCTGACTCCACACTAAACAAAACCACCACAAGAACAATACTAACTCAAAGATTACATTGCTATTTGAGTTTAACAGTATGACTCACCAATAACCTAAACATACTACTAACCTAGGAGAAAGCCACTCAAGATACATGAGTTACCCGTCAGATCATTTCAGATCTCGGCCCCCGTTGAGCTTCACCCTCCTATGGTTATCATGTGATTCATCACCACTCCAAACTAAGGAGGTACGAAATATCCAACAAACCATTCAAAGAAGACCAAACCATTCCTCGTTCGTGGAGACTGAGTGACTCGCTGAAAACAACAAACCTTACTACCATAGAGAACTACAAAAGACAAGACCATGAAATGATAACTCTCAAATTTAACATACCCCAATAGGAAGACTTCTAAACTCATCTAATACCTCAATTCGATTTACTCCAAAAAGCCGCAAAGGAATTCTCAAGCACATCTTAACAACACATTAGTTTAACATTCACAGTGTACTAATTTAACACCAATTTTCTTACAAGCAATTAAACAATTGAATACAATAGCACATCCCAATTATCCCAAATTACCAAAGTAACTAAAAGACTCATTTAATTAAAGATAACATTCCACTATCTATTTCTCCTATTTCCTCAATTTAAAATAATAGAACCTTTGTTCCTACCAACATATTGTATATATTTTTAAATACCTATTCCCGCAATATACTTAATTAATATATTATTATTAACCAAAATAAAAACCACTTTTAAATAAACAATCTCCGAATATATAAATATAATATTATATAAAATTACGCATTCCTAAGAAAAATGCAGTCCTCAAAAATACGTATTCCCATACATTGGGCACCAGAATCTTTGTTTAAATGCAAAGAAAGTTCCAAACGTTGGGCGCTGGACTGTACTCATGGTAAGTCGGCCGACCCCAACAAGGTGGAAGGGAAGGCTTCGCTGCCTTAGGCAGCGCTCCATCCATGTATGTGGAGGGCGCTGCAAAGGCAACCATCGCCCCTTACCCATGGTACAGTGGGTGGAAAGCAATAAATCCCCACCACAAACAACCAAAGTCAATAACATTTCTTAATAAAATACAATTCTCTTGCATACTACGGTGATTTTCGGATTTTAATATATATTTTTAATTTGGATTTTATAGAAACAATAAATATGTATAATATATATATATATATATATATATATATATATATTTAAGGATTTTTAGTAAAATAAAAATGATTGGGGATAAATTTTTGAAGAAAGTCATCTACAGGAAAATTTTAACTGGGCAACCAATTTTTCTTCAGGGGAATTTTGACAATTACCATAACCATTTTCCCAAATTTATGAAAGGGTTTCAATTTCAATCTTTTAAAAGAAAAGTTCACAGACTTCCTTGTAATAAAATTTAACAAAACTTCTACAGGAAAATTTAAACAAATCCCAGAAGATTACAAAAATCACTTCCCTCTAAATTTACACTGAGGCTTTCAAAACTAAAATAAGTTCTTAAATCACAGTTTGTTTTCCTTTGAGTTTTTTCTCAGCAATTCAACAATAAAGAAGCCTTACAAATTTTGAAAACAATTTAAAGCTTCTACAACCAAAACACAAAAAATTCTTGCAAAGACAGTCTTTCAATCTCAATTAAACTATTTTAAGGAAAGCTTCTACAGAATTAACTTTTGTACAGACAATCCTTCTCAGACAATTAAATGAATAAAATAAAACTTGAAGGAACTTGTTTTCCTAAAGCTTGAAGAAACTTGAAGGTTGGAGCAAAGCCTCCTCTTCAAAGATTATTTTCCAAATCTTTTCCCAAAATCACCACTTCCAGGAAGATGTAAAAATATAGAAAACCCCCAAAAAATTCCTCAGAATCCCCTTTGTTTTTTTTTTTTATCAATTTTCAACCAAAACCTCTCTCCAAAAATAATATCTTTCCTCTCCAAAAATCTCTCGTGAGCAAACTTCTTTCCTCTCTCAATTAAATTCCCTCCAAATAATTTCTCAACCAAAAGTAAATAATTAATTCTTCTCACACACATGTCAAATTAAAAATATCTTTTCAACAACCATAGATATTTTCTCAAAACCTTTTTGCATTTTAAAATAATTTTCAATTACAATTTAATTCCAAATTGAAATTAATTAACTCTAATTGAAATTTACAATTTAAAATTAAATTAATTTCCTCTTTTCTTTTAATTTTCTCAACAACATATTTAATTAATTAATTTTAATTATTTAATAAATAAATTCAACCCATTGGATTAAATTTAATTAATTAAATAAATCAAATTTAATTAATTAACTTAAATAAAAACTTCTATCCACAATGTATAATTTTAATTTAAATAAATATCAACATTATTTAAAGCAATAATTCTAATTATTTATTTCCATACTCAAGAGCCCTTCAGAATTAAAATATTATATAAACAAGCACCCATAGACACAACAGACTCAATTGACAACCCACTAAGGCTAGCGTGTAGACTTGACATAGGTAACCTAGCTACTATCTCCCAATCATCATATTGTTGGATCGACATGCTCAAACCTATGAAGCTAGGTGGATTCGATGTCATGTACCTGCAAACCTGTATCTAAGGCATCAATAGCACATGTATATAAAACCATTATAAAATACATCGTGAAGAGGAAATCACAGAATCGTAGGACACTCGCAAGCGAGTGATGCAATCCTATCCCCTTCACCAATACAATATCACCAAATTGACACTTCCATCATTAATAAAACTCATGAGCAATAATTATTTCATAATTAAACCAACATTATTTTTAATCAAAACATGCCAAGTATAACATCAAGGAAGGTACATCTCACAACACACATAGTCCATGTCATTCTATAAGAAATGATAAAATATCAAAGCATCTTAATCAATATAAGAGAAAAACAGAGGGGTGTTACAGGTGGCTTCCTCATAGGGGGAGCAAAGTAAGTTTTTCAGGGGGAGTTTTTTCCCTTTGTCTTTGATGTCAAAGGGGGAGAAGGAAAGAAGGTCCTTGATGCTATTGATGTTGACATTGAGTTGTTTGGTTTGTTTTTGATGAATTTTGTCATCAATGAAAAAGGGGGATATTGTTGGAATGTGATGTTGTTGATTGTTGTCATTAATGGTTGTCATTAATGTCAACATATCTTGGTTGATTGATTAAGGTTCAGTTTGATGCTTTGGTGATCTGGATTGGCATGTTCTTGATGTTGTGTTGTGATGAGCTATCTTCAATCATGCTTGTCTTGGTCCCATTCATTTTGCAACATAATGAGATACACTCTTATGGGTCCAGACGGATCTAGAAATTGGTTAATGTGCCCCAAAACATTGTTTGAATTCTGTATACATCTAAAAATGGTCACATTAAATCAAGTCTGGTAATTAATTAAATATGAGTTATTTAATTAATCTTCTAAAGTAATCTAAATATAAATAAATTTAATTATTTATTTATATTGTTCACTTTCTAATTCTTCTATTTTAATTAAATAAGTAAGTTTATTTAATTATTACCATTTTCTATTTTTTCTCTTAATTAATTAAATAAATTTTATAATTTATTTAAATTAATTATCATATTACTTTAAGTTTAAATTCAAATGAGAATATTCTTCTAAATTCATTATTTCTAATTCCTCACTCCACATTTAATTAAATATTCTAAATATTTAATTCCTTTTTCATCTCTCACACATAATTAAATATTAATTATTTAATTATGGAAGCTTCTAAATTTATGTCACATATAATTAAATAATTTAATTATTTAATTATGGAATTTATCCTCAACTATCAACTAACTCCTCATAACTAAAAATGCCAAATGGCTACTTTCCTTCATTTTTGAATGGAAGAGGTTGTGTAGGAGGAAACATTCCCCCTCTTTCTCTCTATCTTCCTTCTTTCTCTCCAACTTCCCGATCTTTCACCATTCATCTTACTAGGCTTGATTTCAATTGTCAATCTTCGCCAACTAGGCTTTTTCCTCCAAAAGTCTATAAATACAACCTCTTTGTGCTTTGAAAAAGATCTAGAATCTAAGTGAATATAGCGTGAGCATTATAGTTGCATTTTATCCAGCATTTAGCAATCTTATTTTCTTGAGCATAGCTTCTTATCTTTCATAATCCATTTTAGTTTCATATCTTAGCTTCATCATCTCATATCATTTAGCATAGAAATACATATTGCATAATCTCGTTCTCTAAGTTGTCATTCTACCAAGCTACTGCTTATACAATCTAAGATCCAACAGCTTACAACGAATCCTTGGAGATAGAGGACAATGGGACGTCTTTGAAGAATCTGTTGTATTTAGAGTTTGTTCATCTTTAAATTATATTTCTTTGATAAAATGTCGCATTGGTGTGTTTTTTTAGCTTTTTAGTTTATTCCACATATTCACACACATATTTTTGGTGCCCGCCATGTGGCCCTTGCCCCGTTTTTAGTTTTTTATTGTAGGTTTTATGGCAGGTTACGAACTAGACTCACAGTTTAGCAAATACAAGGCTCATTTTAGTGCATCAATTGAATAGTTTAGCGTATCCCTACTCTGTTTCAACGCATTGCTACTTTGTTTTGGCACATATCCGGGTTCTTTTAGTGCATTTCTACTCTATTTTATTACATACTTGGGATTTATTTTAGTGCATATATGCTTTGTTTTAGCACATTTATGTGTTCTTTTAGCACATCTACGAGACTGTAAAATTTAATCTTGATTCTGACGCATCCGCGGACAAAGATTAATACTTTCTACATAAGGTTAAAATGAAGCAATCCTAGGGTAGTCATTCAAATTTAAAATAAACCAATCCTAGGGTAGTCACCAAAAAATTGATTTATCTTGGATAAAATGAATCCCATGTATTTTGTGAAGCAACATCTTCACCTAGTTTAGAAAATTGTCATTTGGGATTAAAATTGAACAAAATTGTTTGCTACAATTTCCAGGTGATAGGCCTATGCTCTCCCCTTAACTAGGTGATCAAAATTCCAAACTCATCTTTTCATTTCATGTATTTTATGCTTTATTAAAACCTTTAGCAGGCCTACTCTTGTGGGAAAAATAACTCACCCAAGAGGAACGACCTAAGTGGGAACCCCTAAATCCAAAGATTCCAACCCACTATAATCAAAAGTGAGTTGTTGATGAAAATCCACTCGACAATAGTGTGCAAGATAACTATCCCTAGAGCCTTCGTTCTAAAGGTTAGGAGGTCTCCTGAGGGAGTATATAATTTTCCGCACTGAACGAAAACACTTACTACAAACTTTAGTATAGAAGCCAACTGAGTTAGTAGCCAAATATTATAATACTCACAGTGCAAGGGGAGGGAAGAATCTACCCCTGAGACACTCACCATATAATTTCCAAGGACTGTTTTCTCAAGGGATCGAGAAATCTAACTTTGAGTATCCGCTTGGAAAATACAAAAACATGGGCATCCTCTAGGGAGTGACACAACTGTGTGAGTTGACACAATTCTAAGATGTGGGCTATGATGATTATGATGACTTTTTTGACAATTAAGAGTGAGTTTGCTTGAAGTGTATGTTTTATTCAATACCCATGAAAATTTTGAAGAACATACACTTATTGTTAGATTTTAGGACTTTAAAAACAATTGTTTTCCTACTGCATGTCATGTTTTTAAAACATTAATTCAGATAAAGATCATCCAATTCAGAAAACTGTCAAAACATGTTTGTTTCAGCGCATTGACTGAATCTTTTAGTGCATCCCTTCTATGTTCTAGTGCATCTATTCTCTATTTTAGCGCATTTATGCTTTGTTATAGTGCATCCCTACTCTATTTTAATGCATCTATGCTTTGTTTTAGTGCATCCATACAACAATCCAACACATTGATCTGATCTTTTAACACATTCATTGAAAATTTTAGTGCATCCCTGGCACAGAGTAGCACATTTTTTTTTTGAGTCAAAAGAGTTTTTTGACACAATCTGCCACCAAGTCTTGTCTTTTCTATGCTCAAGGTCTGAAAATCTACAACCTTTGTTAAGAAATTCCTTGAGAAAAGAATCAAGAAACGAAAAAGGTCCCTTAGTTACAAGAGGCTTTTGAAAAGGAGACACTTTTTATACCAAAGTCAGAAAGTTTTTCTTAAGCATCAAACTTTCATCCATCGATATCATGACTTTGCTAGGGGATTTACTGATGATTTTTCTTTAGAGCCTTTATCTTCACAAGCTTTCTTTCAATGAAGAGCTCTCTCGTAGAGGCATAATCATAGTCAGCCCATTCATCCCTCTGTCATCCCGCAACCTGCAATTCAGTATTCCAATTGTATTGATCAAGTGTTGCAATAAAGAACTTGGAAGCATTAGGATTTTGCAAATTCCTTATTTTCTCAAACTAAGATCAAAACACCACAAAATGCATCATCACATCCTTTTTTATTTTTAGTTTAATTCCCATAACAGGATCATCATCCTTCAATCCAGGGAATCACAAACTAGAAATTAGAAAATTCTTTAGTCATATCAATAGAATCCATCATTCAATTTTGAATAGGACATCCAACAATTTTCACTCTCCCATTTGTCATCAATGTTAGTAAAAAATTGGTCTAAGCATATGCTTGTTTTCACAAGGTTTTGAAAGCACCAAGAAGAAGACAAAAGGGAAAATCCATTTGGCAACATGGGTGATAGGGAATAAAATCCTTTTCATAGGTTTTGTACTGGGAATAATTCAAATGATAATGAAATAACTGAGGAAGTGCTTCAAGAGGCTAAACAAGATCCAAAATTTCATACTCTCTTGGATAAGATCTTAGAGTGGAACAAAGAAAGATACTTTCTTTTGTTAGCAAACCAAGGAGCTAAACTACCCTCTGATTTTGATACTGAAAAAATTAGAGAAGATCCTGAAAGAGTTGAAACCCCCTTAAATGATTTTAGCGCTCTTACCCAGCAAATAAGAGCACTACAAGGATAAATTAAAGAAATACAAGGGGGCACAACCAATAAATATGTTTTGGAAGATATTTGTCTATATCCCTTCGATAGGAATCTCAACATGATTCCTTTTCCAAAGCATTGTGAAATCCCAAAATTTGATAGGTACAATGGGAAAATGAATCCTATTGATCATGTGAGGGACTTTCAAAATATGAGCCTAGAATTTTCTCATGAAGATACATACTTGATGTGATTGTTTCCACAGAGCTTAGGTGGACAATCCACGAAGTGTCTTTCCAAAATCACTCCCCCCATCAAAACGTTTGAGGAGTTAATCAATAAATTCATATCTCAGTACTCCTACAATATACAACATCAAATAACCATGCTTGATTTTTGCAAAGAAAATAAAAAGATTGGGGAAGCCTTCATCATGTTCTTACAAAGATGGAGAAGGTTATTTGCAAGAAATTCTTGTCCAGTTCCTAAAAAGGAAAAGATGGAAATCTTTATTGAAAGTCTAAATCAAGAAATGAGTTATAGGCTTAACCTTCATTTCCCTCAATCATTTGATAAATTGATTGAAAATGCAATCACTATCGAAGGAGCCTTGGTCAAGAGAGGAGTTCTAAATCTGGATAGAGATAGTCCAAATTTGTATAATAATAACAACAACAACAATGATAAATCAAGGTGTTGGACTTGGAATAAGAATGTTGTAAATGATGGGGTGGTAGATGCCAACAATGTGAAAGAAAATCCAACCATTCTCAATGTATCAGGCATTCAACACAACAACAACAATCCTAGAAATTCCACTAACCAAGGCAATAATAATTCCAATCAGGGAAACAATGCTAATCAAGGAAATATGGCGAATAATCGTGGTAATTTCAATAATAATCTTGACATCAATAAAAATTCAAATGCACCCAAATCAAAGTTCTTCTCAAATCGACGGAGTTTTACTCCCTTGGGCCAGTCTCTTTAATCAATTCTCAAAGAGCTTTTGAATCAAAACACCATCACGTTGCCACCGCAAATATATTATGAGTCATGAGTCAAACCACCATCATGGAATGACTCGTATTATTCTGATTATCATAGGTGCAAAGGTCATAGGATGAATAATTTCCAAAGTTTGAAAAATTTGGACCAAGATTTGATCGACAATTGCACCATAAATGTTGAAGGACATCATGCCAAGGAAGATGATCAAGCATTCAAGGACCCTCTCCCCAATTATGAAAAAGTGGAATCTTTAGGTGACAAAGGAAAAAATGTAAATCATGTATATGACACCATAATCAATCATATCTACACAAATGACCAGAGTGTCAACTTCATCAAGGTCAAAGGAAAATAGGAGTATCGGGAAGTTAATGCAACAACGAGGGGATAGGCTAAAATTGTTGTAAAAGGAAGTTCATCCAAATCCACTGTTCCCTCTCCAAGGTAGTACAATTTAGTCAATAAATTACAAAAAGCATGGGCCCAAATTTCTATCTTGGAGCTTCTTAAAATATCACCATCAGATAAGAACATTCTAAAGAAGGCTCTCGTTGACACAAACGTATCTCCTGATTTGGATATTGATAAATTTCAAGGCATGGTGGGACACTTGTCCTCACCCACATGCCTATCCTTTTTTGAGAAATATGATGCCTCCATGACTCATCCCCATAATTCATCACTTTATCTAGAGTTCATGGTTCATAAAACCCAAATCAAACGTGTCTTAATAGATGGGGGAGCCGATCTAAATATTTGTACTTTAAAATTGGTTCTTAGGTTAGGGTATTATGAAGAGTTTATTGATCCACGGAGAAAAATAACAATCAAAGCATATGATGATGAGGAACAAGCTTCTAAGGGGATCATCATGCTACCTTTTAGAGTGGGACCTATTGTAAAGAACACTTTTTGTCAAGTTCTAGATCGAGACTTATCCTATAACATACTTTTGGGTTGACCATGGATCCATGAGATGCAAGCGGTACCGTCTACATACCATCAATGTCTAAAATTTCCTTATGATAGACAAGAAATAACAATACTCATGGATCATA
>CM021108.1:472018398-472203805 GCA_007115665.2 Sequoiadendron giganteum | reverse complement strand
AAAGAGAGATGGATAATCAATAGGAGGATACCATCATAGATCTTCCCCATAGTGAGAATGATAACCATGTCATGACCTTAACAACCAGTGACCTTACCCAACCAAACGATCCCTTACCTTTTGTCCATCCCGAGCTCATTGATTGGGAACAAACTAAACCAATCGATATCCCAATCTTCCCTGATGACAAAATGATTGTTAATTTTCTTGGTTTCTCCAAATCAAAAATAGGCTCCACCAGTGAATCGCATGATCAAAACTTTATCCAGGAGAGTGCCAAGTTTATTAGCTGCAAAATTAACAATATAAAAGATAGATCTAATGGTGAAAACCAAAAAAAGGCAGTATTAGATCATTGAAAAGGAAAAATAAAGAGCATATCTGACAGTGAAAACCTTTCAAAGGCATTGAAAGATGAGAAACTTGACACTCTCCCTGAGCACTATCAGGAGAGATCTTCTATTTTGATAGAACCAATAGAAGCAATCAATATAGGCACTGTGGAATAGCCGAAGATCCTACAACTTGTTGCATCTCTAATAGAGGAAGAAATCCCAAAATTTATAGAATTCTTGAAGGATAATCAAATCAACTTTGCATGGTCATATGCAGATATGCTTGGATTGAATCCAAATCTTATCATGCACCATTTTTCCATAATTCCAAGGGAAAAACATGTGAAACAAAAGCTCAGAAAGATGCATCCGCATGTGGCACTGTTAGTCAAAGAAGAATTGAATTAACTATTGGATGTAGGATTCATTTGGTCTATTGACTATGTAGAGTGGATCTCCAACATTGTACTAGTGTCCAAACCAGATGAATGAATCGAAATCTATACATATTTTCAGGATCTAAATAAAGCGTGTCCAAAAGATGATTTTCCTTTTTCGAACATTGACATGATTGTAGATTTGACAACAAGGCATGCCATGTATTCACTGATGGATGGATCTTCTAGGTACAATCAGATCAAGATCACACTTGAAGATCAAGATAAGACCGCATTCACATGTCCCTGGGGTACATATTGTTGGAATGTAATGTCGTTTAGACTCAAAAATGTAGGAGCAACATATCAATGGGAAATGACTACAATTTTTTCATGACATGATGCACACATTCATGGAGGATTATGTAGATGATCTCTTAGAAAAATAATACACAAGAGAGGGACATCTAGATATCTTATCTAAGATCTTTATCAGAATGGAAAAATTTAAGGTCAAACTCAATCCAAAGAAATGTGTCTTTGGGGTTAAATCTGGAAAACTCTTAGGCTATATGGCGTCAGAAAAAAGGAATAGAAGTAGATCCAATGAAGGTTCAAGCCATCTTGGAAATTCCACCACCAAGGAACATCAGTCAACTACAGAAATTGCAAGGATAACTAAAATCCATCAGGAGATTCATCACATAGCTGGCAGACAAGAGTTTGCCTTTCACACATCTCTTGCATAAAAATGATTCGATCAAATGGGAAGACAAGTGTGAAGAAACATTCTATCAGATCAAGAAATATCTAATGAGCCCACCATTATTGGTTCCACCAGTACCAAGAGAACCACTCATACTATACATTTCTACCATAGAAGTATCCCTAGGGGCATTATAGGCACAAGAGGACAAAACAGGAAAAGAGTGCGTAATATATTACATCAACAAGACATTGACAAGCCATGAGCTAAACTACACTTTCATTGAAAAGGCTTGTTTGGTAGTAGTGTTTTCTTCCCAAAAGTTGCAACACTATATGTTAACTCATATAGTCAAACTTGTGGCTAAAATTGATCTTTTAAAGTATCTTCTGAGCAAAGCAACCTTAACTAGCAGGTTGGCTAAATGGGTATGATCCTAAGTGAGTTTGACATTCACAATGTGGATCGAAAGGAAATCAAAGGGCAGGTCATAGTGGATCAATTGGTGGAGGCACCTTTATAAATAAACCATCTAATGCACATCGAATTTCCTAACATCGATGTGTTCACAACAACAACCAAGCAATCATGGACACTTTATTTTGATGGGTCTTATACACAACAAGGCTCAGACGCAAGAATTATCTTTTTCACACCTCAAGGATATACCATTCCAAAGTCTTATCGGTTGATGTTTCCTTGCACTACTAACATAGCTGAATATGAAGAATTAATTATTGGAATGAGAATAACATTGGACCGGAAGATCAAAGAGCTACAAGTTTTTGGAGACTCACAACTTGTCATTAATCAAATAAATGATGACTATCAGACTAAAGACGACAATTTGATTCCTTATGAAAACATGGTAGGTGATTTCAAGAATTATTTTGTTGAGATCAAGTTCATGCAAATTCCATGGATCGACAACAAAGCTACAGATGCCATGGCTGCAATTGTGTCACTGCTGCAATTATCAAAGAACCAAGCTCGATATGAATTCCTGGTGGAACAACTATTTTCCTCTACCTATGACAATCCTAAAACCCAAATCATTTGTCACCTGACTGGTTTTGATTCCCCCTTATATGGAAAAATCTATACTTATCTGAAAGATACTATCTAACCCCTAGATTTGTCCCAAAATCAAAAAAGAAACTTCATATGCCAATCTTCTCGCTATACCCTAATACTTGATACCTTATATCAACGTGGTATTGATGCTACCCTCCTTAGATGTCTCGAATGTATTGAATCCAAAAAGGCCTTACAAGAGGTTCATGGTGGTATTTATAGGACTCATTCAAGTGGATTAACCTTGGCTAAGAAACTTGTCATAATGGGTTATTATTGGCCAACCATGGAAAAGGAATCTTTCACCTTTGTAAAGAAATGTCTGAAATATCAGATTCACAAAAACCTCATTCATGCTCTTGCTCAAGATCTACAACCCTTCACTACCATATAGCCTTTCACTTAGCGGGTATTAGATCTGGTTGGAAAAATCTACCCCTCTTCATCAAATGGACACAATTTCATAATCACGGCCAATGAGTATTTTACCAAGTGGATTGAAGTTATTCCATTAACAATAGTAACCAAAAAACAAATATCATCCTTCATCCTGAATTATATCATATGTCGATATGGAATTCCCAGCTCCATTATCATTGATAATGGAAGAACTTTTAAGAATCAAGATGTTAACAAACTTTGTGAAAGATTTCATATCCAACACAAGTTCTCTACACCTTATTATCTACAAGGAAATGGCCAAGTGGAAGCTTCAAATAAGACAATTTTGAAGATCCTGTTGAAGAAGATAGTAAATGATGTCGGTCGTGATTGGCATGTCTAGTTAAATCCAGCTTTGTGGGCATACAAAACCAACAATCGCTCACCAACAGGGGCCACCCCATACACCTTGGTCTATGGAGCAAAATAAATCTTTCCACTAGAATTTGAGATTCCCTCACTTTGAGTCTCACTGAAGGGACTTATAATTGATGAGGATTAAAGAGTTTGCAGACTACAAGAACTGGAGCTACTTGATGAGAGATGACAAAGTGCAGCCAATCACTTGAAGGGTTATCAACAAGTCATGTCCCGTACCTACAATCACAAAGTAAGATCATGCACATTTCAAGTGGGTGACTCGGTCTTGAAGGAAAATCCCTACAACCAACAAGATTGGGAGAAGAAAGGAAAGTTCGAGCCTAATTGGTTGGGTCCATTTGTCATCATTTTAGCGTATGGTTCAGGAGCATATCAGCTATCTACACTAGAAGGGGACTTGTTTGAAGACCCAATCAACAACATCCATCCGAATAAGTTCTATGTTTGAAAAAAATCCAAAAATAATATGAAAATTCCTGGAAAAATACAAAAACAACATAAAAAGTCATATAAAAAATCCATAAAAATCAGAAAATGTCAAAAAAAAATCATCATCAGGGTGAAAATTTTGCAAATAGGCATCCTTTTGATACATGAAAAAAAGAGGAAAAAGGGAAAAATACAAAAAAATGAAAAATCAGAAAAATCGTTGCCTTGATGAAAACCTGGCAAACATACATCTTGGTAATAGAAAAAAAATCATAAAATCTAAAAAAGTGCAATAAAAACAAATGGTGAAAACCTAGAAAATAGGCACTATTTGCGATTTATTTGGCTCTTCCATCTACTAGGTTACATCCTACATCGTTCATTCATAGCCATTTGTATCAACATCAAATCCATACCTTGCCATCATATCTGCATCATGCACACAACATTTCCTACAAGCGACAAGGATTTCATCATGGCTTGATGATCATTGTTTATATTTCAAGCAATAGATTGTGTCTAAGTCCAACTAGCTGGGGGCAATTAGCTTTTGAGCTTTTTAGCAAGAAAACAACAACATGTGTCAAGTATCAGAATATCAGATCAACAATCAAATATCCAATCAAGCTTGGTAAAAACAGCTATGAGACATGTCTAAACAAACTGGATGATCTTAATCTGATTATAATGAATGGAACACTTAAAGAATAAGTTGAATTGTCATTTTGAAATTTGATGACATCATATCTTTGGAGTGGCTCAATGATGTACTAAACTAGAGTCACAAGGAAGGAGTATGATTTTATTTGTTTGATGTTTGTAAGTTAATTATATTATTGTGCAAATTTGTCACGAGACATGGTTTACAAAGATATCATTGATGACATTTCAATATTTGCATAGGAAAAGGATTAAATTTGTCTATTTACACAAGCAATATTTAGGTCATCTCAACTCAATTATACCTCAATGCTTGTATTAACTTGCTATATCAAACATCATGAAATTTATACTCAGGACATTATCAAGGCAAATCTACCCTATGATGTTTGTACTAGCTTTCAACATATCAAAAGGCTCAATGATGATAAACAAGCATAAAATTGGTTCATAGAATGACAATAGTGTATAGTTCATTTTTCATAGTTAGGTTTGCATGATTCATATAGATTGCATTTATTTTGTGGTTGTATAATAGATTTTTGGAGTTTGGCAAAGGAATCAAAAGCAATATGTCTCTTTTGAATAAAGATTGAGTACATTTCGACATTGGCTGAAATCATTCTCAGTTCATTTTTATTTCATCATCTTCATATCATCTTCATATCATTTTCATGTTATTTTTATCATTCATTCATTAAAACTTCATTTTCATTTGCGTTATCATTTGCATATCATCATTTTTCATTTCATATCATATCATTGTCATTGTCATTGTCATTATCATTATCATTATCATTATTAGTTTCATATCATTTTCATATCATCATTTCATTTTCATATCATCTTTTCATTTTCATTTATATCATTTTCATGCCATTTTATCAATCATTCATTTCATTTTCATATATCATTTTGCATTATCACTTGCGTTATCATTGAGATGATCATTTTTTTTATTATACCATCATTTTATTGTTATTCATATTATTATCTTTTCACATATTTGCACATCATTTCATTTTCATTATTATTATCATTTTCACCATTAGTTTCATATCATTTAATATTCACTTTCATATCATTTTCATTTTCATATCATCATCATTATTAGTTTCAATTTCATATTATTTCATTCTCATTTGCAGATCATTGTTTTCAGATTCATATTATTTTCGCATCATTTTCACATCATCATTTTCATGTTCATTTTTCATTAACATTTGCATATCATATCATATCATCAATATCATATTTCCACATCATTTTATCATTCATTCATTATCATTACCATGGCATTTTCATTTATCATTATCACTTGGATTTAGAAATCATTGCATCATTATACATAACCATACATTGGAAAAGAATAAAATACATTCATTGCATTGATCCATTTCATCACAACATTATCAATACATTTTACATACATCATAAAAATCATTCACATTTCATTCACATCATTCATCATAATATATTTTGCATATTCATCAAATCATAAAATATTTAAAATTCATAAAAATCATCATCATTCATATCATGTGCATAGGCATCATCATCATCATAAGCTAGACAACATCATGCAAAGATCATTATTCATAAAAATGAATCATCATTATCATTACCAACATGGCATATAGAAATAGAAATGCATACATAAACATCCATCATAGCATAATAAAAGACACATTCATATCAAAACCACCACTACATATCATATAAATCTCATCAAAATAAATGTCCAAAGGTACAATGATATCAAATTTCCAAGAGAGATACATAGAATGTGACAAAAATGATGTATATAGAATCATCAGTGAGGAGCATCAGAGTGAGGACCATGGTTGTTGCTGCCTTCGGAAGTAGTAGGTCTCACTGGATCTCTGCCACTAGTACCCCTATCTCTCATCTAACTGGCTGACCCACACTCCTTGTATGACTGCATGAGTGAGTGTGAAATCTGGTGTCTAACTGAGTATAGGGGCACTACCTCATGATATCTCATCCTATAAAAAATCACACTCCTGAGCAGTCTACAGTCCCTCTGCCACAACCTCTTCAATAGAGGTACCTTGCACTGATCTCAACAATCTCTCGGCTATGCCCTTTGCCTATTGGTAGTGTTGTCTCAAACTGTCACTCTCTACAACTAGTTGGGCTACTTGTGGTTTTGGGGGTGGTGGTTGTGCCATTTGTGCCTATAGTTGTGAGATAGTAGCTTGTTCCTATGCTAGTTGGCTCTGGAGAGCCTGTACTTGTGTCTGAAGTGTATTAATTTGTCCCTACCGCTCTTGTGATGGTGCCCTGATTGTAATGTGTGAAGGGCCTACAACTGGTTGCTCCACTATCCTCACATCCTAGGTCTAGTCTTGAATGGGATATCAAAAAATAATATCTCTCCACCACCTCCATCATCCCCATCATCATCACCATCACTTTCATCCTCACCCTCATCTCTATCAATGTCCATATCCTGACCACCACCCACATCCTCTCCTCCTTCGTTGATAGGTTGCTCTGCCTCTTCCTATGCCTATACTTGTGGTTGTCTTTGTGCTTGCTGCAATGCTGGTCCATCTAGTAGTGGGGCAGGCTCATGTGAGCTGGTGAATCTCAGAAATGGATGTTTGTGGAAGTATGTTGCATACTCCTCTGCCATCTTCACATCCAAAATAGCTGGCCTGTAGTCCCAAGAATCTGGTTGTAAGCCTAGGTACTCTACCCTGGTTGCCTCATATGGTATAAATGGGCCCCACTCTACAACATCCTCTCATCGTCTGGAATAATGGGAAATTCCCCGCAGAATGACTTGTACCCACCCAAATTGTCTGAGTACCCGCATAACCAAAAACCTCTCAATGATAAACGGGGTCCTCCCAATCATATATCTAGATATGCCACAATAGGGCAGCTCAATATTGTCCTCATCCCAAGCCTCACAGTTGACATAGGGCCTCCGAATCACTATATCCATATCGTCGAGAACTCTCTGCCAGTATTCCAACTTGCTCAGCTTAGGCTGGACAAGTGGACCTATGTATGCATAAACATATGGTTGGTCGATGGGATGATCTCTCCTTGTAAAGCGATGGGTGATAGAAATATGCTCCCACACCCAAATCTGTAGAAGTGTCATCCCAAAATATATACTCTTGCCATCTATATATACCATCTAATATAAATCATGGTATAGATGGGTGAACATGCAGGAACCCCATGCATACCTAGTCTGATGGAGGATCATGTCCTCTATAATCCAACCCCAACCAACCAACAGTCCCTTCGACCTGCAGTCGAGACATAAGAAGCCACCAATGAAGCTAGCCAAAATTGAGGGAAGTGGGGCATATCCCTCAACCATCTCTCTACAAGGGATCTCATATCCACAAATACGTGGATCCTAGAATACTCATCGCAAATCATTTGTCCCCCCAATCTCCTTGTGGTCATAGACAACAATCTCGCCAACTACTAGGATCCCTAGAATCCTGTACACATCCTCGGGTGTGATGGTGATCTCTCCAGTGGGCAAGTGGAAGGTATTATGCTCACTATGCCACTGCCCAGCTAAAGCTGTCAACAGTGCCCTGTTGACCCTATACTATGGAATCCTGAGAAGTGAACCCAAACCACATCTAGCAATAACCCCAACCTCCTATTGGGATAATCCGGGAATCATCTCCCAGGTCTGAGGAAATCTCTCTCCGATCTAGAGGATTTTAAAATCCTCCTATACATCATATCAATATCAAGTCAATCAGATCAGATCATCAGAAAAGAACATCAATCAATCAAAAAAATCAAGCAATCATGCGAAATCATATCAGGCAAGTGAATCATATCATCATTCTATTTTTTTTTCATTTCGAAAAGAAAATTTATCAGAAGAAAAACAATCATTACTATTTGTTTTTCATTTTGGAAAGAAAATTTATTACAATTAACATCAGTATAAAATCATCACTTTACTATTTTTTTTTCATCAAGCATGAAGACAAATTTATCAGCCAATCAACAACACATCATCATCATTACTATTTGTTTTTCATTTTGGGAAGCAAATTTATCAAAATTAACATCATCAAATCAATCATTTTACTATTTGTTTTTCATTTCAACATGGGAACAAATTTATCAGATTGTCATCAAAATCACATCAATTATCCTTGATG
Organism: Sequoiadendron giganteum; assembly: GCA_007115665.2. Lineage (NCBI taxonomy): Eukaryota > Viridiplantae > Streptophyta > Pinopsida > Cupressales > Cupressaceae > Sequoiadendron > Sequoiadendron giganteum. The sequence goes on along the minus strand of CM021108.1, from coordinate 472,195,230 downwards.
CTACTCAATTTTATCAAATTAGTTGTCTAATATAGTGACAAACATCAAGAAATCATCAATTGATCCTCAAACATTCAAAATCAGCTAAATTTCATGGATGCGCTAAAATAGATCATCTATGTGCTAAATCAACAAATGTGCTAAAATAGAGGGTAAATGCACTAATCTAGCGTAAGCGCTACTCTATCAGGCAGATGCACTAGACTATCAAATCTATGCACTAATCAAGTAAATGTGCTAAAGCCCTAACTCTATGTGCTAAATGATCATCCTATGCGCTACTTTATCAAATCTATGCACTAAATAGCCTTATCTGCTAATCTATCAGGTAAACGTGCTACTTTGTGGCATGTATGCACTAACCTAGATGCACTATTCGACCTATCCTATGCACTAAATGAGGCCTTGCATGCGCTAAAACAAAAATTCTAAATCCTAAAAAATTCAAAAAATCATGCAAAATTCATCAAAAAATTCACAAGGAAGGTTTCATGATCTTACCGGAGATCCATACGCGATTGGTCGTTGATGTCATTGAACCCTGCTCGAATCTGTGTCGCTCATAGTGGATTAGAATCTCACTTTATTCTCTCTCAGAGCTCTATTTTCACCAAATGCAATTGTTCAAATGACAAGGACTTTTACCTTTTTCCACCTTTTAAGGGGGTAAATAAGGTAGGGTTATATTTATTTTTCACCACGTTGAGTGCTATTTCAGGAGATAATTAGAAAAACTGCTTTAAATCATTCAAAATCTTCAAATCATCATCAAAATCTTCAAACTTGCGATTTATCTCCTGAGGGGGCATATAGCATCATCAATAAAAAAAAAATTCAAATTCAAGGGCAAAATTTTCATTATCTGAATTTTTCTTTTAAGCAATGTGTAAAACACATCACTTCAAAGAGGGGCAAAATGTATACATCTAAAAATAGTCACATTAAATCAAGTCTAGTAATTAATTAAATATGAGTTATTTAATTAATCTTCTAAATTCATCTACATATAAATGAATTTAATTATTTATTTATATCGTTCACTTTCTAATTCTTCTATTTTAATTAATTAAATAAGTTTATTTAATTATTACCATTTTCTATTTTTCTCTTAATTAATTAAATAAATTTACTAATTTATTTAAATTAATTATCATATTACTTTAAGTTTAAATTCAAATAAGAATATTCTTCTAAATTCATTATTTCTAATTCCTCACTCCACATTTAATTAAATATTCTAAATATTTAATTAAACACTTTCTTCACTTCACACAATTAAATATTCTAAATATTTAATTCCTTTTTCATCTCTAACACATAATTAAATATTAATTATTTAATTATGGAAGCTTCTAAATTCATGCCACATAATTTAATTATGGAATTTATCCTCAACTACCAACTAACTCCTCATAACTAAAATTGCCAAATGGCTACTTTCTTTCATTTTTGAATGGAAGAGGTCATGTAGGAGGAAAAATTCCCCTTTTTTCTCTCTAGCTTCCATCTTTCTCTCCAACTTCCCGATCTTTCACCGTTCATCTTACTAGGCTTGATTTCAACCGTCGATCTTTGCCAACAAGGCTTTTGCCTACAAAAGTCTATAAATACAACCTCTTTGTGCTTTGAAAAAGATCTAGAATCTAAGTGAATATAGCGTGAGCATTATAGTTGCATTTTATCCAGCATTTAGCAACCTTATTTTTTTTAGCATAGCATCTTATCTTTCATAATCCATTTTAGTTTCATATCTGAGCTTCATCATCTCATATCATTTAGCATAGAAATACATATTGCATAATCTCGTTCTCTAAGTTGTCATTCTGCCAAGCTACTACTTATACAATCTGAGAGCCAATAGCTTACAACAAATTCTTGGAGATAGAGGACAATGGGACGTCTTTGAAGAATCTGTTGTATTTAGAGTTTTTTCATCTTTAAATTATATTATTTTGATAAAATGTTGCATTGGTATGTTTGTTTAGATTTTTAGTTTATTCCACATATTCACATACACATTGTAATGTGTATATTTTATTCTTTGGTTCCAGATATCATGGTTAATAAGTAGCGTGTTGATTTGAGCAAGGAGGTTTTGTATGGTCCATGTTTTATTCCTTACCACCATGGGAATGTTTTGTGGTGACCTAATTCAAATTGTGTTTGGTTGACTTAGGAGATTATGAAGGGATGGAATGGTATAAGTAAAATTTTATTTTGTTCGATGAAAATAATTGTGGTGAATGTGAATTTGAAAATCTAGATATTTTTAAGTATGTGAAAGAATACAATTCGAGGTAGAAGACAGTGAGTTTATTTTGGTGTGACTATTAGTAATAGTTATTTTCAACAGTGGATTCCCTTCCATCATTCTTCTAGCTATGAGCCTTTTTTTCTTTTGGCAGTGAGGCTTTTTACTTTTGGTTGTAATAGCTGGGTAGTGAGCCCACCGATAGTGAGCCTTACCCATAGTGAGAATTTTGGCAGTGAGCCCTTGTAAAAATCACCTTAACCAGTGTCGCCTTAACCGGTGTTTTATAATTGAGAATTAGCATTCTTCACAGTTTTTCCCTTCTTGGGTTTCCACGTAAATTTTGGTGTTCATTATGCATGGTGTTGTTATGTGATTTCATGTTCAAATCTTTTTTATTATTTGATTGATTTAAGATTGCTCCGGATTAATTAAAGTTAAGAAAATTGTTTTATGATAAATGATTCACCCTCCTCTTAGTTATCTAGACTATTCAACACTATTATTTAATACCTTTTTAGCAATATCTCGAGGATAAACTTGGCTAAAAAATGGTATCATAGGGTATATTTTGATTTTTGACCACTTTCTAGGCTCGTCTCAAGCCTCTAGGTGCTTCAAAAATGACTTCAATCATTTTAACAAGATTTTTGAAATTTGGAATTTTAATATCTCTCAAATGATAAATGATATTGGAGTGATTTCTTCACCATTGGCTTCGAGTTACCATTTTAGAAGTCTGTGTAATATTTTTTTCCCATACATTCAGAAATATAGACTTACTAAAAATATTAACTTGACAAATTTAGCCCTTATTGAAAAGAAACAATATTTTTTTGGTTGATACAAGATTTCTTTTACACCCTAGATGCTCCAATACTAGACACCTGAGGTAATTTTTAAAAGTGATCCTATCTATTCTCAAGAGTTAGAGGGAAACCAAGATGGTTAACCTCAACCTCAGATAACCATGATGAATCTTCAACTGGTCGTCCTCTCCATTTCACTAAGTACTTTGCATATTACTTGTTTCTTGTATTTCTACTCACATGACTATCCAAATATTCTTCTATCTCTTCCTTCTTTGAAGTTGGCATAAGAACATTCCAATGTGCCTCTATCAATTCATTCTCATTATCTCCTTCAAGATATTTTGTCAAATCAACAATGTTAAACATAGGTGAAACATGAATCTCACTCGTCAACTCTACCTTATAAGTATTTTCTGAATCATTTTTCTTCATAATCTTACATGATCCAAACCTCCCCATCTTTAACCTATTTTATGTACTAACTTGAAATCTCTCCTTTCAAAAATGAACCATGACTTCATCTCCTTCCTAGAACTCATTATACCTCCTTTTTTAATCTGTTGTAGAGTTATAGTGCAAGTTCATCTTACTGATAAGTTTCTTCACCTCTTCATGCAAATTCTTTAGGAGCACAACAAAATATTCAGCCTCAACACTACTCTTCCTCCTCTTATCCATCTTTCTTAGTTCAAAATCAGTTCTTGGAATACTACCATACACAATCTAGAATGGTGATTTACCCATGCTCATGTTGATAGAATTGTTATAAGAAAAGTTTTCCTGTGGTAAAATAAATCCCATCCCTTGGGTTTGCTTCCTACTAAGAATATCAGTAGGTTATCTAAAATCCTATTCACCACCTCTATTTTTCCATTTGTCTGTGGATGGTGTGCAAAACTAAAATTCAAATCAATCTTCATCTTCTTCCACAATATCCTCCAAAAATACCCAATAAAATTGGTATTTCAATTTGAAACTATGCTCTTGGGAAGACCATGTAGTCTCAACATGAACAACATGACTAGTCTTATGACATGAAATGAAGTGTTCCATATTTTAAAATCTATCCACCACTACAAATATAGAATTATCCCCTTTGTGTCCTCAATAATCAAAGAATAAAATCCATTCTACTATCATCCCATGGCCTCTTAGGTATAGGTAATGGCTGATAAAATCTAGTATTTTGAATTTTTACTTTTGATAACTAACATACTCTAAAACTCTACAGAAACTTCTTCACATCATGCTACCAATGTAGTCAATAGAAATATTCACCAACAATAGTAATGGTCTTATCTCGACCAAAGTGTCCAACAAATCCTACATTGTGTTTCTCCTTAATCAGGTTCTCTCTCGTGGAACTCCTTGGAATACACAATTGATTCCCTCAAAATAACATGTCATATTGTATTATAAAATCCAACCATCTCATCCTATATAAAGTGATAGCCTCTTTGCAAGCTCTCCAAACCTCTACAAAATTAGGATCCTTAGGATATAATCCCTTAAGTTCATTGAATGCAACAACTTCAATCTACATTTCTATTAACAAATTTTTCCTCCTACTTAAGGCATCTACAACTCTATTAGATCTTCCACTCGTATGCTTCAAAAAAATTATATAACTTTGAATTTTTTTGACCCATTTCAAATGTCTTTAATTCAACTTCCCTTGGTTATTTAAATATTGTAAATAAAAAAAACTCTTTTGGAAATAAATAGGGTCTCCTTTTCTTCAAACTCTAAACTATAGCATAAAACTACTAATCGTAAATAGAATACTTCTTCTTTGCATCATTCATCTTTGCTTCACAATCTAACTAAAATACCTTGTTGAAATCTAGAAGTGTCAAAATAAGTTGCTCTATAACTTTCTTCTTCAACATATCAATTTTTTTTATCAATCCTGTAGTCCACTTAAACTCTTTTCTATCACCTCTCATTTTTTAGTTAGAGGTGCATAATTACTATTGAAACCTTTGATTAAATTTCTAAAAAAAATTCCAAACCATGAAAATATCTCACTTCCATAGCACTCCTTGGTGTAGATCATTCAACAGTATATTTCACCTTATCTAGGTCCATCTTAAGACCCTCTAGTGAGATAATAAATCCCATGTACACCAACTCTCTCTTCACAAAACTAAACTTCTTCAAATTGATCAAAAAATTCTCCTCTCTTAGCTTATCAAAAACATTCTGCATATGCATCAAATGCTCCTCCAATGTCTTGCTAAAAATTAAAATTCCATCCAAATAAATAATGAAAAATTTACTCACAAAATATTTCAATACCTTGTTCATTAGCTGCATGAAAGTGCTTGGTGCATGGATAAGCCCAAAAGGCATGACTAACCACTAATACAAGCCCTCTTTAGTCTTGAAGGTTTTCTTCCATTCATCTCATTCTCTAATCCAGATCTAGTGATAACCACTCTTTAGATCTATCTTCGTGAAGTACTTAGCTCCACTCAAACAATCATTGATGTCATCTATCCTCGACAAGAGAAATCTATAATCAATGGTGATCTTGTTAATGGGTCTAGAATCTATACACATCCTCCATTCCTCATCCTTCTTTATTGCTAGTATTGCAGGTACTACAAAAGGACTAAACTCTCTATGATCAATACCTTTCACAACAACTCTTGCACTTGTATTTTCAACTCTTCACTCTCTACTGGAGTCATATAATGAGATTCCTTATTTGGAAAATTGGATCCATGAATTAGGTCCATCTGGTGGCTAATCTTACTTACTAAAGGAAAAACTTCAAGTACATTATCAAAAATAATATCTTGAAACTCATTCAACAAATCTAAAACCTCTATAGGTACCTCATTAGTATCTTCTTTATGAACTCTAGGGATCAATGAAAAACACATATGCTCATGTCTCATACCTTCTAGGAATTTTATTCCATCAACCAAACAAATTTGTGCATTACTCATACCTTTTATTCCACCTCCTTTACGGGTTTAACTTATGATGAATGCCATCCTTTGTCAAGGAATAGGTGTTAGCATGTCCATCATGCACTGCTCATCAATCAAACTACCACAATCTAGCTAAAAACATATAAAAAACATCCATAGGTATAATACCACACACAACCTCATCCTGATAGTTACAATCATACAATCCATTATGGTTTTGAATGCCTTCTCCTCTCCAACTACAACTTAGTAACCATTTCCTTTGAAGCAAGATTATCAAGTGTACCTCTATCAATGATAACATTTAAAATTTTACCTACACACTTGCATCAAGTATAGAATAGGTTCTTTCTTTGATCTGGTTCCTTCTCCCCATTCATCAAGGCTCTTCTAAAAATAACTTCAAAATGACTTCAAAGATTTGAATAAGATTTTCAAAAATTGAAATTTTAATATCTCTCAAATGATAATCATATTGAAGTGATTTCTTCACCATTGGATTCAATATACCAATATATATGTCTCTATAAGACTTCGTGCCCATACATGCATAAATATAGAATTACTAAAAATATTATCCTACCAAATTTATCCCTTATTGAATAGAAACAACATTATTTTTTGGTTGATGCAAGATTTCTCTTACACCCTAGATGCTCCAAGAGTTATAGGGAAACCAAGACAGTTAACCTCAACCTCAGATAACCATGATGAATCTTTAACTGGATTTCCTCTCAATTTCATCAAGGGTATGTTCAGGATCATGATGGGCCAAAAAATGGCAATATCTAAGTGATATGATGGCCCATGTGGCTGACGACTTTTTTTTTACCCAAAATTGATGAAACGAAAAGGATTTTTAAAGGAGATTCTCATCTTTCCACCAATATAAATTATGCTTTACTTTGAATTTAATAAATACTTATTATTCATTTTCTATTTGAATTACAACTAAAGTCCTGATTGATAGGCTGATTGAAAAACATCTATAGATTTCAAATAGTATCACATTTTTTTAATCTGAAATATGTGTCACATTCTATGCTTCACATACTATAGGATTAAAAAAAAAATTGAATTTCATGAAGTTTTGACCAAGTTAAGGTGGTTAGACATATGAGTTTTTATATTTTTTAAAATTTGTAATAAAAAATTCATAATTAATTATTTAATAGGAAACAAATTACAAAAAAATATGCATCAAATCGGGACAATATTCCCCTACTTATATCTAAAATATTATCATTTTATTGTGGTTAGGGTAGTCAGACATACACCTACTTCTTATTTTCCCCCTAAAATTGAAGTACTACTGCATTGAAATTTCAAATTTTCACCAAATAGACTTTAAAAAAAAAAAACGTAGTAGTTTAGAAACTACATTCAATTTGCTACAAATTCTATTTTTACATATTTTTGAAATAATATAGATAATTTATTCAAATTTTTACATCAAGTTGCCTAACTCTGATTTTTTGAATTTTATTGCCACTTAAGGGCCTATTTTTTCCATGATGATCCTACACATACCCTCAAGTACTTTTCATACTATCTATTTCTTGTGCTTCTACCCACACAACTATCCAAAACTTCTTCTCTCTTCCTTCTCTGAAGTAGGTGCTGGAACATTCCACCGTGCTTTCGTCAATTCATTCTCATTATCTCCTTCATGATATTGTGTCAAATCAACAATGTTAAACACATATGAAACATGAATGTCACTCTACAACTCTACCTCATAAGAATTTCTTGAATCATGCTTCTTTAGGATCTTGCATGGTCCAAACTTCTTCATCTTTAATGTGTTGTATGTACCAACTAGAAACCTCTCCTTTCATAAATGGACCATGACTTCATCTCCTACCTAGAATTCCTTATACCTCATTTTCTGGTCTACCTTTTCCTTATACTACATGTTCATATTATTGATATGTTTCTTCACCTCTTCAAGCAATTTATTTAGGTGCTCAACAAAATATTCATTCTCAACACTAATCTTCTCTCCCTTATCCATTTTTCTTAGTTCATAAGGAGTTCAGTGACTACTACCATACACAATCTAGAATGTTGATTTACTTGTGCTCTTGTTGACAAAATTCTTATAAGAAAATTTTGCCTATGGTAAAATCAAATCCAATCCTTTGGGTTTGTCTCCTATGAAGCATCTCAACAGGTTACCCAAAATCCTATTCACCACCTCTATTTTTCCATATATCCATGGATAGTGTACAGAACTAGACTTCAAATCAGTCTTCATATTCTTCCATAGTGTCTTTCAAAAATACCCAACAAACCTAGTATCTCGATCTGAAACTATTATCTTGGGTAGACCATGTAGTCTCACAACCTCCCAAAAATAATTCTACAACATAACTAGCATCATTGGTCTTATGGAATGGAATGAAGTGTGCCATATTCAAAAATCTATCCACCACCACAAATATGAAATCATGCCCTCTTTGTGTCCTCGACAATCTAAGAACAAAATCCATACTAATGTCCTCCTATGGTCTCTTACTTGTATAGGTAATGGTTAATACAATCTAGTATTCTGAATTATTATTTTTTTCCAACTAGCATACTCTAAAACTTTGTACAAACTTCTTCACATCCTACTCCAACTATGGCCAATAGAAATGCTCACCAGCAATAGTAATGGTCTTATCTCAACCAAACTGTCTAACTAATCCTCCACTATGTTTCTCCTTGATCAGGTTCTCTCTCATGGAACTCCTTGGAATGAACAAATAATTCCCTCGAAACAACATACCCTCTTGGATTGTGAAACCCAACCATCACGTGTTATCTAAAGTGATAGGCTCCTTGCAAGCTCTCCAAGACTCTACAAATCAAGATCCTTATAATACAAGATCTTGAGTTCATAGAACCCAACAACTTCAATCTGCATTTTTTGTTAACAAATTTTGCATCCTACTTAAGGCATCTACAACTCTGTTAGATCTTCCAATGTATAAATTTTCAAAAATTCAACCCATTTCAAATATCTCTGATTCAAATTCCCTTAACTATTTAAATATTGTAAAGCTTGATGATCAACAAATAAAACAAAATATTTTAGAAACAACTAGTGTCTCCATTTCTTCAAACACTAAACTATAGCATAAAACTCCTTCAATCATAAACATGATACTTCTTATGTGCATCATTCAACTTTTCACTAAAATAAGCAATGGGTTTACCTTCTTGACTCAAAATGGTTCCAATGGCATTACCACTAGCTTCACAATCTACTTGAAATACCTTGTTGACATCTAGAAGTACCAAAATAGGTTCCTCTATAACTTTCTTCTTGAACATATCAAAAATAAATGTTTCTCTTGTAGTCCACATAAACTATTTCCTATCCCCTGTCAATTTTTTAGTTAGGTGCACAAATACTACAAAAACCTTTGATAAAATTTCTATAAAAACCTGTCAAACCATTAAAATGGGTATGTACAGGATCATGATGGGCCAAACAGTGGCGATATGTAAGTGATATGATGGCCCATGTGGCTAATGACTTTTTTTTACCCAAAATTGATGAAACGAAAAGGGTTTTTAAAGGAGATTCTCAACTTTCCACCAATATTAATTATGCTTTATTTTGAATTTAATAAATAATTATTATTCATTTTCTATTTGAATTATGACTGAAGTCCTAATTGATAAGCTGACTGAAAAACATCTATAACTTTCAAACGGTATCATAATTTTTGAATCTGAAACATGTGTCACATTTTATGCTTCACATACTATAGGATTAAAAAAATGAATTTCATGAAGTTTTGACCAAGTTAAGGTGGTTAGATAGACAAGTTTTTATATATTTTTTAAGTTGTAATAGAAAATTCATAATTAATTATTTACTTGAAAAAAAATTATAAAAAAATATACATCACATCGGGACATGAGTCCTCTACTTATATCTAAAAGATTATAAAAAAATATTATCATTTTATTGTCATTAGGGTGGTCAGACAGACACCTAATTCTTATTTTTACCCTAAACTTTAAGTACTATGGCATTGCAATTTCAAATTTTCACCAAATAGATTTTTTTTCTTAAATAAAGGTCTAGTAGTTTATAAACTACATTGAATTTGCTACAGATTCTATTTTTACATTTTTTTAAAATAATAGAGATAACTTATTCAAATTTTTACATCAAGTTGCCTAACTCTGATTTTCTAAATTTTCATCGCCATTTAGGACCTGTTTTTTCCATGATGATCCTTCACATACCCAAATATCTCACCTTCATAGCACTCCTTGGTGTAGGCTAATCAACAATAGATTTTATATTCTCTAGATCTATCATAAGACCCTCCACTAAGATAACAAATCCCATGTACACTAACTCTCTCCTCGAAAAACTGTACTTCTTCAAATTGATTGAAAACTTCTCTCTTAGGCTCTCTCAAAAAAAATTCTGATATGCATCAAATGATCCTACAATGTCTTGCTAAAAACTAAAATTTAATCCTGATAAATAATAAAAAAATTTACCCAAAAAATCTTTCAATGTCTCGTTAATGAGCTACATGAAAGTGCTCAATGCCTTTTTTAGCCCAAAAGGCATGACTAACCACTCATACACGCCCTCTTTGGTCTTGAAGCCTATCTTCACTTCATCTCCTTCTCTAATCTAGATTTGGCGATAACCACTCTTTAGATCTATCTTCATGAGGTACTCAGCTCCACTCAAACAATCCATGATGTCATCCATCCTCAATAAGTGAAATCTATACTTGATGGTAATCTTGTTGATGGATCAATAATCTATATAAATCCACCATTCCCTATCCTTCTTTTGTGCTAGTACTACAGGTACTAGACATAGATTCAAACTCTCTTTGATCAATCCCTTTTGCAACAACTCTTAAACTTGTCTATTCAACTCTTTGCTCTTTGTTAGGGTCATACGATGAGCTACCTTATTCGAGAAATTGGCTCTAGGAATTAGGTCCATCTGGTGGTTAATCTTCCTTATTAGAGGCAAACCTTTAGGTACATTATCAAAAATAATATCATGAAACTCATTCAACAAATCTAAAACCTCTATAGGTACCTCAATGGTATCTTTTTTATCATCTCTAGGGATCAATACAAAACACATATGCTCATGTCTCATACCTTCTAGGAACTTTCTTCCATCAACCAAACAAATGCTTGTGTTTTGCATACCTTTTCTTCTACCTCCTTCATGGTTTTTGAAATATGACAAATGCCATCCTTTGTCAATGAATAGGTGTTAGCATGTCCATCATGCACCACTTGCCAATCAAGCTGCCACGATCTACCTAACAAAATGTGACAAAATCCTTAGGTATAATATCACACAAAACCTTTGTTGGTAAGAGACACTACAAATATCACTTGGTGTTGTCATTGATGGAAACCCTAATCGGTGATTGGATACACACATCATCATTTGATCATACTGATAGTCAGATTGAAGACAGTCAAGGAAGAATAGAGCATCTAACAGTTTTGTGTTCATCGATTCACATGAAGATTTCCTGTTATTATTTTGAGTTGCGCATCTCAAGAAATATATTTTGGTGTATGTACTATATTATCTAGGGTGCACATTCATTGGTGTGCAAGTTTAAAGATTCGGTAAATTAATTTCTTGTTTATCAATGCAAAAATTTGACTTCGAGGATATAACATGTCACAGATGTTTGGGAAGTAATTGATTAAGTATTTTTGTGTTTGACAATGTTCATTTAGGTCCCTAATATGCTGGAGCTAATTTTGGTTGATGTGCATCAAGAATTAATCATATATTGAGCTGATAGTTTAAATATATTTTCATACTTTTGTTTGAGCCGACATCAAGCAATTAAATTCTTAATCACGGATATATATAAGTGATCGATCATATCATTTTGATATATGAAGAAGGTTTTTTGATGTGTGTTGTGAATGTCAAAAGGGTTATAGAGTGATTATGCATAGTTCCTCTTGTGCATTAAGGATTTTGTGAAGTGAGTTTGAGCAGAGAAGAGTAGAAGAGCAGAATCAATCAGAAGGATAGAAGATAAATTGTTGAGCCTAACTAGAACTATAATCAAGCATTGGTAGATGCAATTTTCTCAGTTCAATTTCTCAGATGGATTTAATCTGATTATTTTTGTAAGAAAGTGAGTCTTCTTTGAGTAGTGAGCTCTAGGCAGTGTGCCTAAATGAAAGTGCATTCCCATTCTATAAAACATTTTGAGTATACTCAGATAATACTGTGGATTGGCCATCCATAGTGGTTTTTCCACTAACAAGGTTTCCACATAAAAAAATTTGTGTTATGGTGTTGTGGTTGTTTTTTTTATGTTCATGCATATTTATTTTGATTGAGTGTTATAAACGCTTGAAGGATCAGATCAATAAAGTTAAAAATTACAGAACACTGATTCACCCCCTCCTTGCAGTGTTCCTTGATTCCAACAATTGGTATTAGATCCTAGTTCCTCAGAAGAATTCTAATAGCTTGGGGAAGATCGGGGAAATTAATTCAATGGATTCAAGTAGTCTTCAGCAACAACTTTTGGTGGCCCTAGATGGTCTTGATCAGTCAAAATTTGAAGTTCAAAAATTGCAAGAAAACCTCATGGATGCTGAGAAATTCATTGAGTCTCTAAAATATAAAATCAATAAGTCTAGGGAGAAGAGAAATGAACTTTTTGATTAGATCAAACAGAATGACAGTAAGAGCATTGAAGATGAACATCTTAGTCAAGCCCTGAAGGAAAATACAAAAGAATGTGAAAAGCTTACCAGAGATAACACAGTCTTAAAGCATGAGATGAAATCTATTATGATGAGAATTACCAAGGAGGTTGAAGACATAAAGAAGAATGAAGAGAAGATTGCACAGTCCTTGAAAGAAAAATATGAAGAATGTAGTCGTTTGGACAATGAATTGGAACAATCTAAAAACAATGAGGATGTGCTTGAAAAATAAATTGATGATATAAAATATAAACTTGCTACTACAAACGAATTCAAGGAGAAGTTCAAGATTATCTCAACCAAGATTTATGAACTGATTAAAAGTCAGAGGATAGAATGTGAATAGTGAGGACTTGGATATGAGGAAGGAGAAAGTTCCAAATCTGGATGAAGGAGATTTAGGCAAGGAAATCAGATGAACAAATCTGGAAGGTATCCGGTAAGACAACCTAATGCTCAAAGATTCAATGGTTACTATTTTTTTTGTAATACATTTGGTCATATGTCTTCTCAATGTAGAAATAGAATAAATTCAAATGGGCAATCATTCTCTAGTCAGTGCTTTAACTGCAACAAGTATGGTCATAAGTCAAATGAATGCAAAAATATGATGAAAAACTTTCATAGAGCTATCAAATTTTATACATGCAATAGATTTGGGCATATTGCTAACCAATGTAGATCAAGTGAAAATTAGTGGAACAAATGGTCTAGATAGAGAAATTTTGTTTTCTATAACTGCAACAAATTTGGTCACATTGCTAGATTTTGTTGGAGTAGAAAAAGTTTTGGTAAATCAAAACATGTAGAAGGATGTTAAGGGAAAAGGAAAAGTCGCTACAGATGTGATCAGGAAGCAAATGCAAAAGAAATGGGTGAAGAAAATTCCCTCTGTTGAGGGAAATGCGCCATCACTAGAACCTACTTCTAGTAATTCCTCCGAGAATTAGTTTTAGGCCTTTGGCCTAGGGGGAGTTATTAATAAAATCTCTTAACCCCCTATCGGTAATTGACATTGGGATTGTGATAAGTATGTAGTAAATGCATAGATTCTCTATAGATTTTTTTGAATTTATTGGAGAGAGTATTATGAAGTATTAGAGGTCCACAAAAGAATTATCTTTCATAGCACATGGAAATAGGGTAACTGAATGAGTTAGGGTAAAAAGAATTTATTGAGACAAAAAGGGTTAGGTGTGCGAGTGACAAAAGGTCATTTTTATATTTCATTTTCCACTTTGCATTTTAAATAAAAGAAGCTTTGAAGCGAATTTAAATTTGGAGAGATCTGAAGCGAACTTTGGCGAATTGAGGAAAAATTCAAGTGTGAAGAAGCTTTCAACAATCAAACTCTGATTTGATGAAAAGGTATTTATCGACAAAACTTGTGAACTTGTGAATTTGTGAAAATGAATACTCCATTGGTAGTTGATATCAAGTAAAAACCCCATCCTAAATTCAAGTGGCATCCTTTCAAATTTTTTGAGACAGACCCATTAGGTGCATTTTTCGTATGTTTCATAAGAAGTCTTACAGATTGAAGACATTAGGGCATACATCCATGCAAACATTGAATAGTTAGGAAGCTCATAGCTACTGAATTTTTATAACAATCACATTATAGGAGAAGACTTATGTGTCAAGCTAGAATTCAAAACCCTAGAAGAGAGGACATTTACACAGATTCTTAAATTTACCATTTTTGAAGAAAGTGAATGGGTCTGGTACATCTTGAGTCGAGTTCATGCAGAATTTATGTGGTTGAATCAACCCTTCAATATTACAAAAGAAGCTATAAGTGTTGTTACAGGTTTAAATTCCTCCGATGGGTTGTCAATTTTGAAATCCATAAAGAATTAGAGAGTTACTAATGCAACCAGTTCTAAGTATGATAGAAGAGCGATGACAGTTGATGATATCATTGATGTAGATGTCATATTTTCATCTATGGTTATTGGTTATAAAATTTATCATTCCAAAATAGACAATTATGTATCTGACACAACCATTTATGCAATGTTTCAAATTTTAAAGGAGACCATAGACTATGATCTATGTGAGTTGCTAAGAAGTCAGTTGATGGAAAATCTTTGCAAAATCAAGAAGGATAAGAAGAATTCCTTTAAGTATGGTGATTTTCTGTTATGTTTGTTATTTTACTTCATGAATGAAGTTCTTGGATTTGGGAAGGTACAATGGCTAAAAGATAAACTAGTAGCCACTCAAATCAAAGATCTATTACACATATTTGTTGATATTAAGACAAAGAATGCTACAATCTAGGGATATTTTAAAAAAATTTAGAGTATGATGCATTCTAGAGAAAGAATTCCCACATCTATTGTGGAGAAGTATAAATATACTATCTGCTTTATGGTTGACATTTATCAATTCCTAATGCAAGGAGGAGATCCTAGAACATTCTGGATCATGCCAATGGGATATGAGGTTGAGGAATTTTTTTTAGAAATGTATGCTGAACATTTGTTGAGCAAACCTCAGGATTCATCAAAAGAAAGATTTGGTACTTTTTCAAAAAAGAATATACAGGTGCACAATGAACTCATAAAACCTATGATAGTCAGAAGAGTAAGAAAATAAGTGGAAATCATTGCAGAAAGAATGGGTATATTCGCAAAAAAAATAAAAGAAGCTAGAAGGAAGAGAGAAGAAGCTAAAGCAAAAAAAGAGCCAGCAAAAACTGAATCTGCTAGTCTAGCAGCATCCTCTACCCAAACTAGGTCAATAAGGATCTCTGCATCCCTATCCACCCCTACAATGAAGCCAATTCCTATGCAAACTCAAATGAAGACATCCGATAAGGAAGCAAAAAGGAAGAAGGACAAAAGAAAAAGATTTTATGAGGTAGTGTTTGAAGATGAAGAAATAAAATCTGATGGAGTAAGAGAGATTAAGCATCAAGGTACAAAGGTAGCAACAATTTCTAAAGTCAAGTCCTCTGGTGAAGAAGATAAAGAAAAGAAGGTAAAATTTGACAAACCTGGTATGTTAGTAGAAGAGGTTGAGAAAGCTTTGGTCAAAGATGGAAATCTTAAGCCGCTTTGTAAATGGTATGAAACTTTTGATAAATCTGGCCAAAGAACTCTGGAGGAGGCTACAATAAAGAATTTAAATATTTTCAATAAAGTTCTTATTGAAATAATGTCTGGTTTACCTAAACGCCTATATGAGATTTTGGAAATGAGAAGAGTAAATGCTAGAACAGAAAAAGAGAAAATGAGGGAGAGAATTCTTGCAAAATTATGTCTACTAATGTCTATGGAAGAAATGAAGGAAATCCTGAATAAAGCTAAAAAGGAATTTAAGAGAAAAACAAGGATGAATAAGCTCATGATTAGTTAGACTAAAGAAGTTGCAGAAGAAACTCAACATTTTTTGAGAAATTTTTTGCTAAGTAACATAATTGATGTTGTCTCTGAAAAAACACATGATGAAAATGTCTCATCTGGTCTGGCATAAGAAGTATAAAAACAAGATACTGCTGAGGATACTCAGATTCCTCTTGATGTAGATAATAAATAAGTACTTATGGAGATTGAAGCTCCTAAAATTGTATCGGTTGAGAAATTTGAGATTCCTGAAGATAAGCAATAATCTGCAGCTGAGGAAATAGTGGTTGAGGAAAAGAAAGTTGATGTAAAATAAGTTCTAGTGGAAGCAAGAGACACTAAAAAGGTAGTGAATAAATTTATGGTAAAACAACAGGAATAATTTTACCCTGAATTGGTTGAAGATCCTATCGACCTATCCACTTTGTCCCAAATTCAGAAAATGAAATTTTCATCATTTTCTTAGGTGAAGGCTAGAGAAGAATTGTTGAAGTATCACATTGAGGATAGTGAACTCTTAAAAATTGCATCTAGAGTTCTGGAGAAAATAATTCCTACTCATGTTAAGGATCCATCTGGTTCCTCCTTCGATGAATTGAAGAAGCTTATTAACTTTGTAGGTACTCATTTTGAGTCTCTTGAGAAGTCATCCATGGTTAAAGTTTAGAAGGAATTTGATGCCAAAAGGCTCAATAGGTGGAAAGGAATGATTTCTAATGATAAAAATATGTTAGCCACCTGTGTGAAGAATATTAAAACTACTCTATCTGAAAGTGGAAAGATCTATAAGTCATGTTTGTCTTTGTCTAAATTTATTGAAGTCAATGAGAAGAAGGTTTAGGATCTTGAAAATAATTAATTACTATTTCTTAAGATTTTGAACCTTTAGTTGGTGGTGTTGGAAAACACAAAGGTCAGGTGATATCTTTGCTTGACAAGATAAGGAGCTTGAAGCATGACAATGACAGAATTGTGGAAAGAGCATGCGAGCTTAGAGGCCTAATTGGTTCAAATATAGAAATAATGTTGAGTGCATTAAAGGAATATGATGATGCTATGGTAGTTAGTGATCTAGTGAACCTTGAGTCTGCAGAGACATAATATTACTTAGTTTGTGGTCACATAACAATTTTGGAGAGTCTCAAAAGGGTTTGGGATACAAATTGATCCTGCTGAAGAAAGATTTTTTCAAAAATATGGGCAAAGCTTAATGAAAGCTTGAATAATATTATACAATAATTTATGCTTCTTCATTCAAATTCATTACATATATATATATATATATATAGGATTTCAATCTCCTACAATATAGGAAACTCCTATAACAACATGCTAATGTTATGAGTTATTTTAACAATTCATAACCAAATAACAAATAACCAATGAGAATGATTTGATATTCCCAACACTCAACAAACCTATCAATTTATTATGTGACTATTAATAATATTAAGTTTTTTTCAACAACTTAATATTATAATACTTATTTTATACAACTATTTAACACCTATGTGAACACTAATTACCAACACCCCCCCTTAGTGTGAACATGGGGTGAGAGTACATCACAATACTTGATGACCACACATAGTAGCTCACCAAACACTATAATATAAGAGTAGGGACAAACACATCTACCCATGGAGCTGAGGATAGGGACTAACACATATATCCAAGGTCTTACATCAAATTTGGATAGGGACAAACACATCTATCCAACACCAAGGTTATGAATAAGGAAAAACACATCTACTCACAACAATTATGATTGGGGATACACACATCCAATCATAATTACCAAATCTTGTGACTGGGGACAAACACTTCAAATCACTTACATCGTCATGTGAATGGGGACAAACACATCCATTCACAAAAAATGAAGAAATGTGATTGGGGACATACACATCCAACCACATAAAAGTTTGAGAACACCAAGCCCTCATTGTCATGTATGCAACCACAATTATAGATCATTGCCACACTGATCACAAATGATATGAGATGGTTGTTGCTGCCACTTGGAAACTGATCTTAGCTTTATTCATTTTGGCACAAATAATTTTGTCACTAATGCATTTTTGCAACCCCGTCGCTAGTGACTCACGAGAGGTTGTTGAATTTCCTCCAGCCTCCTGTGCCTCCAACCTCTAGTGTGTTGGCTACTAACTTAGAAAATTTTCGATTTTGAGGCTCATTTTGTCACTTGCTAGGAAATAAAATATTCTCCCCCCCATAATGTGAACTCTTTTTCTGCAAACCATAAGAGTGTCGGGTACCACTGATCATGCACTCCAATTACAATTGAGATCATTTTTTTTTTAAATGTACTTTTGTATTTTGATATTACAATTAATGATCCATAAAAATAAACCCTATTTTAAATTAAATAATATAACTTTGACATACTTTGATAATAGAAACCAATATTAACCTTTTTTAGATCATGACACATATTGAAACATTGACAATAACTAGACAATAACTAAGTACTTAGAGCTCAGCTTCAACCAAAAAATATGCACTCAAATTATAAATAATATCCACATATGTACTAGAAACACCATCTGAGTGATGCTGCAACAACATTATCCACTTTATCATGCTCACCTGTGAACCCACCATTTCACCCATCAATTAGTTCTTCAAGACTAGCATAGTTTTTGTGATGATCATGAAATTATTTGTCTCATCTTTGAACATCACAACATCAGCTCCCACTCTCAGCAATGGGCTTCGAAAATTGCATGCATTTCTAAAACATAAACCCTTTTTATGAGTGGAACCCTCTTGCATATATGGGTTCACAAATAACAACGATCAATCTTGTTTTTCAACTTCCAATCTTCAACTGTAAACTTCTCCTACCTAGTCGATTTCTTCATCAAGAAATTTTCCTACTTCGTAATTGCTTCAACAACAAGCTTTTAAATCCATGACCTCCTATCAAATTCAAACAAATAGGACATTAAAATAATGCAAAATTCAAACCAATTTTTGCACAAAATTATCTTTGATTTCACCTCCCTCAATAAAATTGTTACACTACTTAACAGACCCCCATGTGACGTTTCTTGTAACGCCCCGCCACGCAACCCTAGAGGAAGTTGCAATTAACTACTTAAATGGACTAATTTTTTTTGTTTAAGTTCAATTAACATGCAAGTTCACTACCTAAGCCAACAACCTCTAAGGTTACGAGACAAAGGTTAAATAGAACCTCAACAAAAAACATGAATCTAAACCATGTCATTTATTTACTTAAGAAATTAAACACATACATTCCAAATAAGATAAATTACATCAAGCATAAGAGATAACTTTCAATTTCATTTATCCATAATTAAAAAATACAATTACATCTCTCATTCCCTGAGTGAGGCAAGTCCAATAAGCATAATTACAATTACAACTTTCCACCTCGATAACAAATGAGGGGTAATAAATCACAAGATCAACTGAAATAAAATAAAGCAAGAACTGAAACTGGATCATATGAGCTCTCCATTTGGAAATATTGTCCACATGAACAAGAAGAAAGCCCAACGGATTAAGGTGCATGCCACCCAACCAAGTGGAACCCAAAGGCCCACCCCCCGTGCAAGGAGATAGTAACAAGGAATCCTAGCCAAAGCCATCTACCTCTAGACACAGGCTAACACATAACTGAACCAATCTGACACAACCAATCACATGTACAATACTAGTACAACACAAGTACATCATGAGTACAACTCAAGTACAACTCTAGTACTACATAATTAATGTAGACATGGAAAATGTACAAGTTTGTTTTGGCATATCTGATCCTAATTACTAACAACATTTCCTCCTAAATCACGTTCTCAACATTTCATCACATTCTATCTCTTAATTTAATAAATCATTATTTATTAAATTAAGTCTTCCTCTTTCAGTAATTAAATTAATCAGTTTAATTTAATTAACCTTACATCTTTGTTTAATTAAATAAATCTTTTTATTTGATTAAATTCTCTAAAGTCCTCTTATTAAATTAAATAAATTAAACCTTATTTGATTTAATCTAACATGTTCCTTCTTGATTAGATAAATTAAATCATTTATTTAATAAATCATTTCCTCTCAATTCTTTACTCAAATCAATTCATAAACTTAAGTCTAAATTGTCACATCACCTAATTCTTCATTAATTTAATCAAAACCATGATTAAGTTAATCCCTTTCATTAAAATTCTCTAGAGAATGCAAGTTGCACAATAAATCAATTGCTTTGATTTATTAATTCATCTATTTTCCCTCACAAAGCATCAAAAGGGAATATTCCCAAATTTGAATTCAAAAAGGCCAAGTGGACTTGGTCCTTCCAACAAGGCATTTAAGACTTCTTACATGTCCTTTGCATTGAGCCAAGTGGTCATAACTCCATTTGACTTCTCATCCACTTTGTCATTTCAATATTTCAAAATTCAAATTTATGCATTTATCATGCACATTGGCCAAAATGTGCTCATTCCTCATCCAATCACATGTGGACAAGTGGCACAATGCCATTGGATTATCTTTAATCCCACATTGCTCAAATCTCACTTTCTCTTCCAAATTGAAAGTTATAAATTGGAGACTCCTCTCCTCATTTCTTATCCACAATCTTCATGCAAAGTTACTCTCTCCAATTGAGAACTAATTTTGCTCATTTCATCCAAGCATTCACCATTTTTCACATTTGTACCAAGGTTATGCTCAAATCTCTTTGGAGATTTGACCATTTCTAGATCATCTTCATTGCAACCTAGGAATTGGAAAAGGGCCAATTGCAACAGTCCATTGGCACCAATTCCCCCATGGGATCATAAATCTATTGGCTAAATTAGGATTTACTTTCATATTGTTTGAGTTTTGTTCTTCATTTCCTAATAGTAGCTTAAATAGGTGGATTTCATGGGGAATCTCTCACTCTTGTATGCATTTTAATCAAACATCTAACTATGTTTGTTGTCTTTGTGCATTTGTAGGTTTAGTGGTTCACATTTTGGCGCTAGAAGGAGGGCTTGAATCGAAAATAAAATCACGTTTTTTAAAATTCCATGGTTTCTGACTTTTTTTTTTTTGTAGGCACAGCAAACTCGGTCGCGTGGTGCTATATTGCGCCACTTTTAGCACTGTAGTGCAGTACTTCACCGCTCTCAGAGACGCGGTGACATATTGACCCGCGCCTAAATCTCCAAACATCGTCGCGGATTTCTACCTGCTTGTCTTCTTTTTTAATTTCCCTAACTCCACCACGTGGGTCTATATTGAGCCGCATTCAGTGTCGCGGCCCTATATCTCACCGTGTGTCCTCCAAACTCTACCGCTCTATCTGTCCCACCTAAAAAATTCAAAATTCCAAATCGGGTCGCTTCCAAACTTCATCGCTTGCCTCTGTCGCACTGCTTTTGCACTCTCTATTTCTGCAGAGGGTTGTGCAAATTCAACCACGTGGTGCTATACAATGTCGCTTTCACTCCAAACTCTGCCGCTTTTCCAAACTCCACCACTTTTTCAAACTCCGCCATGGGAAGACAGTGAAGTTTTAAATTGACATGTTTTTTTTTAATTTAGGATTTTTTAATCTTTAATCTGGTTTTATGTCTTTATTTCTCTCTGGTTTTTTGTCATTTTGTAGGTTGGAGCAAAGGGAGAAGTTTATCATGATATCATGTTCACCAACCCAAAGTGTTTTTAAACACTAAAGTGTTCTTCAACACTCTTTAAGAAACTTGTTAATAAATCTTTGGCCTTAGGAACACTAAATTTACTTTGGGTTTAAAAAGAACAAGCAATTTTTTTTATGACACCATGCTCATTTTGTACAAAGTTTTTTTAAACACTAAAGTGTTCTTCAACACTCTTTAAGGAATTTGATAAGTTCATTTGATCTGAGGACACTAAATTTATTTTGGGTTCTAAAATAAACAATCAAATTTATTTTCAAAAGTTGCCAAGGGGCTAAAAAGAACCTTAGACAAACACACTAGATTTTGTTTAAAGGTTAACAATTGAAGAAGGCAATCTCACATTTCATTTTGGTGCTTAAAAAGAACTCATCATTGCTTTGAGGAACTTAAAATTGAACATGTGTTTTTTATGCTTTGAATTTTTTTTTGCAAAGTAGTATCATTTGAAAAAGGCGTATGTGCTTCTCTCGCGCTTCACAGTGATCTTGAAAATCAAAAGTCTTTTTTGGTGACACTAAGTTGCATAAAATATTGCCTCTACATATCAATTTGGGCATCTTAAAATTGAACAAAACATGCGAGACGACATATTGTGGAGGTTCTCCCCTTTGTTTTTCAACAAAGGTTGTGTGAATGATGGGATATGTTAGTTCACTTTTGTTTATCTTAGAGGGCCTTCCTTGTGGGAAAAAGTACTCACCCAAGGGAATGACCCAACCGGGAACATGCTAAAGCCAAGCGACTTCCAACCAGTATATAAGTGTGGATTCTTGAGGAAAGTTCAAGAATCACGAGGATTATTTCAACAAAATGGATAGAAATGGACTCTCGTCGACGTTGAATAATCCCCCACGAATGGAATGCTCGAATTAGAACCCTTTGTTTAGAAAAAGGCCAAAACCTTGTCTATCTTGTTGGTGCAAAAGGTCATGTCCTTTGAAGCTGCCCCACGTTATACATGCGGTTTTGTTGTAGAAATGGAAGGTATGCCATGGGAGATTCATGGGTACTAATGCTTGGATGACTCGAGAATTGTGTGTCATGGAGGGGAGCCAGTGTGGTCAAGCATTTAGCCATTCACATAAGATATGCGCAGCTGGATTTATCCAAGTGGGAATCCAACAAGATATTGCCTCATCATCCTAGTATTGTAAAAGTGCTTGGAAGAAAAGAACACATTTCTTGGTTCCCGAAAAACATTTGAAAACAAAACATTCACAAGACCTTCAAATTTCAAACCCATTTGAAGAGACAAATACCTTTGACGAATTTGAACACTCTTGCTTTCCCTAGGGATTTGATCCTTGGAGGTTTCTAAGTGTTTAGATTCTATCGTCATTTGTCTTCAATAAGGTTAAACATACGGAACTTTTGCCCCATTTTCCTTGATTTCCACATAATGGACCTTGTGGGATGAGAAAGAAAATGAGACATTAGACATTTAGTTTGAAATATAAGCGAGCAAGTGTCTTTAATAAAAGGAATTCATTAAGCCAAGATAAAGAGACAAATTGAACCACATATGTGTTGTTCCCAATGATTTCTCAAAAGATCAAGATTCCAAAACCAAAGTTCAAAAAGATAAGTCTAAAAGCCCATGAACAACTCCTTGAGATGCTCCTTGAAGTAAGAGAAAGACTTGTGTACAACTTCTACAAAAAGGCTTCAAGGAACAATCCGACTTTGTATGCATTTTACTATCAACAAAATCCCAAACACTTTGAAAGGTTTGCTTTTCTCCCATAGGAAGTCTAGCGTGTTCTTCAATACCAAGTTCTTGTAAAAAGAGTTGTGTCTAGGTTCAAGTCTAGGATCAAATTTGTCATCCTCTTTCATCTCTCCACCAAACCAAATCTCATCCCATCATCAAACTTCTTGAGAACTTTAGAAAAATCACTCATGCTAAACTAAGAGGGATAAAACCACATCATCCTATTTTGGCTTAACACACCTAGCCACAATAGTAAAAGCTCTTAGATGAATTTACCTCTAGATAACGCAACTTCCTGAGGTTCATTAGTTCACAATCACATTGGCTTAACACACCTAGCCAATTCATCCACTTGTGCAAGTTCCCCTAGGATAACACAACTTCCTAGGAAATACAACTTCACTACAATCGTGTTTGGCTTAACGCATCTAGTCAAATTATCACAATCAATCTAGGTCCTAACAGTTTAGCATACCCCTTCAAAACTTTCTCCAAAAGGTTTCATTCACTCATTTCATCCATTTATCCCATCATCATTACCACCCTCTTTGATCATTAACTTCCCTAGTTCTTCCCTTTTGAGCCTAAAAGGATAGGATCAAATGATCCCTATTTTTATGGTTCAAACAAGATCTCAATACAAGAAGGACATGGAGAATATCAGCAAAATATCAACTTCCGTGAACATGAGTCAGCTAACCTCTGAAATAAACCTTGTAGGATCAAGCAATCCCCAAATTAACTCTCATTTATCATCAAAAAATCCTCAAGAGGAGAGTCATCAAGAGGACATCATCGATGAAGACATGGGGATGACACAATCCGAAATAATGAAAATGGTTCAAGATCCAGAGAACCACAAATGTGTTAGTGCCATGTTCAAGTACTTAAACGTGATAGCAGGAGGAGGGGTCTAGTTCCCTCCCGACCTTAGCGCAAGCACTAGTACGAACATGCTCCTTACAAACACATCCCTAATGTCAAATATCAATCAAGAAATACCTCACACCACCTTAGCCATCACACTAGCCTCACTAAATGCAAACAAGGGGAGTGCCCTGTTTGAAGAGTTACAAAGGCATCGCCTTGTGGCCAACAAGGAGGTGGTTGTCAACACCAAACCGGATATTTTTGTTTTGGAAAATCCATTACACCCATACATCCCACTCACATTGCATAAACCCACTGGCTCATCTTCATTTAATGCCTCACCAGCATATCAGTTAAACATACCAACTTCTCTACCACAAGGAGAAGGTGATTTGTTTAGAACAACCGAAGTCAGTGATCCCTTTTCTTTCTAGGGTAGCCTACCACCTCTACCCCCATTCCCATTCACAACCACATCACCTCTCACATTGGGTTTTCCTCCCCCAAGCATCAATAGCTTCTCAGATCTAGGCAATATGAACATCCCATCAAGTTCCCTCTTCTCGCCCACAACATCACAACAACAAATCATGACCATTCAAACCACCCCCACAAATACATCAGTTGGTCCTCAACTATCCCAAAGCATGCCTTCTCAAGGACCAAATATCTCAACCACCCCTCCAACAACCCAAATCCCAACCACCACCATCACCCTTTCACCTATCACAATGGTTGGCATCATTCCCATTCCACCACCAATCCCACCAAAAGCCAACATGACAAATTCATTCATGACCCTAATCCAAACCCTTCAAAATGATAACCAACAAAGAGTACTCAAGCAAAAGTAGCAAGCTCAAGCTCAAGCAACGGCACAAGCACAAGCCCTAGCACAAGCACAAGCTCAAGCCCTACCACAAGCTCAAGCACAAGCACAAGCTCAAGCTCAAGCAATAACACAAGCACAAGCCCTAGCACAAGCTCAAGCTCAAGCACTAGCACAAGCACAAGCTCAAGCTCAAGCACAAGCTCAAAATCAAACCCTAACACAAGCTCAAGTGCAAGCTCAAGCTCAAGCATAAGCTCAAGCTCAAGCTCAAGCACAAGCACAGGCTCAAGTTCAAGCCCAACAACAAGCCCAAGCACAATACCAAGCGCAATTGCAAGTGATCCATCTACAAGCATACCAACAAGCCCTGCAAGACTTTCAGGCACAACAATAAGCCAAACAACAAGCGTTGTTGGCACAACAACAGCTTGACCAACAATAACCTTTGTTGGCACAAGAACAGCTAGACCAGCAACAAGCCTTGTTAGCACAACAACAACTTGACCAACAATAGGCCTCATGGGAACAACAACAGATGGACCAGCAACAAGCATTGTTGGAACAACAACAAGAATATCAACAACAAATGTATATGACACAAATACAGGCATTCCATCAAGCTTTGAATGCATAGTAGAGCTTGTAGAAAACGCCCACTAGTACTCTTCCCACCCATCAAACACCTCAAAACACGTTCATTCCACCTCTTGATCCGAGCAAAGATGTCGCAACACAAATCAAACTGCTTTCGCAACAAGTGTTGGACTTACAAGCAAGAAAAACCATGATAACACAAGGCAACTCGTGCCCTTACCCTTTTGATAGAAGTCTCACCATGATACCGTTCCCAAAGGGATTCGAGATCCCCAAATTTGACAAATATAATGGAATGGGTAACCTTGAAAACCACGTCAAGGAATTTCAGGTGCATTGCATGGAGGTTGCATATGATGACACGTATCTAATGTGACTCTTCCCTTGTAGTGTAACTGGTCCAGCCATGGAATAGTTTTCTGGCCTACCCATGGGCATCAAAACATTCAAGGAAATCATAGAAGCTTTCCTTAAGAATTATGCTTTCAACATGGGTGCAAATGTTAGTTTGGAAGAACTATCAACACTAAAGCAAACAAAAGGATTGCTATTCACATCATTTTTGCAAAGGTGGTGATCCAAGGCCAACCAAAGCAAATGGACCATGCCAGAAGAACAACAAGTTTGTACCATCATAGCCAATCTAGATGAAAACTTGGCGTTCTACCTGAAAATGCAATGCATCACTTCATATGATCAACTCATCCCAAAGGCGCTCAACATCGAAAGAGCCCTTACTGCGCGAGGAGGCGCGTCAACATTCACTCCGCCACAGGACAACCGCTCATCGAACAACTATAATGATAAACCTCGAACATGGTCGAGGAATAAAAATATCACAAATGATGACATGGTAGATGCTAAAGTGGTCATTAGTGCCCCTAAGAAGAACATCCAAACCCACCATCAACCGCAAAATCATAATCGCAACAATGTGCAGACTAATGCAGTAGTAGCACAACAACCACCTTCCACCAATCAAATCAATAATCTAGGAAATCAAGGAGGACCACCTCCCCACAACAAGTATCCTCCCAAATGGAAATTCATAGCTCTTGGGGAATCAATTGAGTCCATAATGAAAAAATTGGTCAAAGAGAACCTAATCAAAATCTCTAACTCTGAGCAGTACATAGAACCCATGACCAAACCACCATGGTACAATGAGAACCTCCTTTGTGACTTTCACAAATTCAAAGGATATACCACCACCAATTGCGTGAGGTTAAACAAAATCATCCAAGACCTCATCGAGGATAAGGCTATAAATGTCGAGTAGCCAGCCAGAAACCAAGACTTGAAAATATACACGAATCCGATGCTGAAGCACAACCAAGGGAACAATCAAGGAAATAATCAAGGGAACAATAAAGGCAAGAAAAATTATGCTAGTGCTAATCTAGTGTACGAGGAGATAGTTGGATGTGTTGATGGAATGGTCACAGTTATAAACATCAAAGGAAACAACAACGATTGTGGAGTCACCACACATGGCGGAAAGGTCACCATTGTTGGGGCACCAGCTAAGACCCCCATTTCTAATACAAAATCCATCCCCTATGACTACAACACCATTGACCAGCTGAAGAGAACTCCCGCTCAAATTTCCATCATGGAACTATTGAAAATCTTCGCAGGCCATAGGAAGATCCTTGATGAAGCATTAGTTGCATCCACCATCTCCGCCACTTGACAGAGATAAATTTCAGGCTATGGTTGGAAATATTGTTACCCTGAATCTCATTACATTTTCTAACCAAGATTTCCCCCCACAACCATCTCATAACTGCGCACTCCATCTTCAAGTGCTTATCCATAAAAAGAAAGTCAAAAGAGTCCTGGTGGATGGAGGTGCAGGCTTTAACATTTGTTCTCTAAAGCTCATAAAGAAATTGGGATTCACTGAGGATTCCATTAACATGAACAAAAGCATCACGATAAGGGCATATGATGACCAAGAAAGAGTGTCTCAAGGCACTATCAAAATCCCCATTCAAGTGGGACCGACAACTATGGAGACCACCTGTCAGGTCCTCGACCTCGACCTACCTTATAATATCCTCCTTGGACATCCATGGATCCATGGAATGAAGGCGGTGGCCTCGACTTATCATCAATGCATCAAGCTATCAAACCAAAATGAGGAAGTCACCATATATGGGGATCCAGAACCTTTTGCCTACTGTAAAAACTTGGAAGCCAGGTTTTATAAGATCCCTCAAGTACCAAAAAATGATGAAGGACCATCTACTTCATATATTGACCCAGCCAACCTTGCCTCCACTTCTATGACAGAGACACCTACCATCCCAAATATATCTGAAATCGAAAACATGATCCAGGACAATGGATGCAGTGATTATAGAATGAAAATAAATGCATTCATTGTAGGAGAGTTACCACAATCTCCTAGGTCACATGGACAACCTCAGCGAGTTGAAACACCTATTCACACTGTTAGGGCAGAACCCTCTGGATTCCTTCGTTGGGGGGATCTAAGTCGAGAAAATGTGGATGAGGAGGACATCTCAAACACATTGTACCAAGATTAAAGGCCCGCCCCTACCCTACCCATGGATGAAACTAGCAGAGGACTGCAAATGATGTTTGGTATGGGCTACAATAGGAACGAAAGCCTTGGAAGAAATAGTGATGGATGACTGGAGCCCATCATGGTAGAAAGAATAATGTGGAACCTTGGCCTTGGATATAATCCTCCGAGTATAACTGTACGTGGTAGAGGTACTCCCAGAAGGGTAGTCAAGTCCTCTCCTTAGGTAACAACAACCACTCTTAGACCACCTGTATGCCTAGGTATCCCACTTGATAACTTCACCTTTGACATCACTGATGTTTGTGCCAGTAGTGATGAGGATGAAACCATAGCTAACCTTCCTAGGCTCTTTGAGGATTCCACCTTGTTAATGATTAGTGCCTCCATAGCTAAGCCAAACCAAAAAACCCACTGAATCACCTTAGTACAACTGCAACTCATCGACCATGACCAACGAGGACCACCAATTCTAGACTCATTCAAAAATGATGAGGCACTCTCAAAATTCATGGGACTAAGGGATACAGTTCTATGTGGTGATCACAAGGTAGGATTTGACATCACTTTAGACACCCAAGCATATTATGGGGAGACGATTGAGTTCTTCAGTCGCAAAAGGAAAATATCGAGAATAAGCTCGGAGTTATTGAGTGAAAACCACACTGTGGCACTCTCTAACCATAAAATAGTAAAAATAAAGGATGCATCCAATGGTGAAAACCTCTCTGAGGCACCGAAGGATGAAGGATTCAATCTCCCCCCTACTACTTTACATCAAGAAAATTCAGCAGTCCTGGCAGAGTAGTGCAACCCAGTCAACTTGGGAATGGAAACAGAACCGCAAATCACTTTCTATGTTGAGTCTCTCCTACCAGAGGAACAAGAACTGTTAGCAACATTTCTGAAAGAGAAAAAGGTAAAATTTGCATGGACATATGCTGACATGCCAGGCCTAGATCCTAAGGTGGCGATTCATCATTTGGCTATTTTCCTCGGAGAAAAACCAGTCAGACAAAAGCTAAGAAAGATGGACCCGCAAATAGCCTTGCTCGTCAAGATTGAGTTACAAAAACTTCTGGATGTTGGCTTCATACGCCTGATCGACTATCCAGAATGGGTATCAAATCTTGTACCAGTCTCAAAACTAAAAGGGGGCATCCGCATTTGCATAGATTTCAGAGACCTAAACAAGGCATGTCCTAAGGATGATTTTCCACTACCCAACATTGACATGATAATGGATATGACGACTGGACATGAGATGCTATCCCTAATGGATGGCTTCTCAGGGTACAATCAGATAATGATAGCAAAGGAAGACTAGCATAAGATGACCTTTACATGTCCTTGGGGCACCTACTACTAGAATGTGATGCAGTTTGGGTTGAAAAATGCAAGAGCTACATACCAAATAGCCATGATGTTGATCTTCCACGACATGATCCATAAAACTGTCAAAGACTATGTGGATGACATATTGGCTAAATCAAAGAAGCGACAGGATCATATAGCAACTCGAAGTGCAATATTTGACATGCTAGAACAATACAAGGTCAGGCTCAACCCAAAGAAATGTGTCTTTGGGGTGCAATCAGGAAAGTTGTTGGGGTACATAGTTTCAATGAGGAGGATAGAGGTGGACCCTGCAAAGGTAAAAGAAATCCTTGAAATGGAGGTGTCGAGAACACTAAAGCAACTCAGAGGATTGCAAGGTAGACTCCAGTCCATCTGGAGATTCATAGCACAACTAGCAGATAAAAAAATTGACTATTCACACCTGCTCCACAAGGGAGTAGCATTCAGGTGGGATGACAAGTGCAAACAAGCATTTAACAAAATCAAAGAATACTTACTTACACCACCTGTATTGATGCCACCGATCGTAGGGAAATCTATGATTCTATACATCTCAGCAACAACAACCACCCTTGGTGCCCTATTAGCCCAACACGATGAAAAGGGAACCGAGTGAGCCATTTACTATATCAATAGAACAATGGTAGGGCATGATATCAACTATACATCAATAGAAAAAGATTGCTTGGCAGTGGTGTTTGCAGCCCAGAAATTCAGACACTACATGCTAGCTCAATAGATTAAAATGATTTCCAAGATAGACCCCCTCAAATATCTATTGTTAAAAGAAATGCTTACAGGAAGAATGGCTAAATGGGTGATGATACTATCAAAGAATGATATCGAGTATGTAGAACGAAAGGTGATCAAGGGAAAATTCATCGCAGATCAGCTAGCAGAAGCTCTCCTCTACACAGATAACCCACTCATATCACAATTCCCGGATGAGTCCCTTTTTAATCTCGGTGCAGCTGACCACTGGAAATTGTACTTTGATGGCTCCCACACACAACATGGATTAGGAGTTGGCATGTTCTTTATCACCCCACAAGGAGATTGTATACTGAGATCCTACAAATTAGCATTCCCTTGTACAAACAATACTGCAGAATATGAGGCTTTAACCAGAGGTCTCAAGATTGCATCACAGTGGTGAATAATGGCACTAAAGGTCTACAAAGATTCATAGCTTATCATCAACCAAGTCAATAGTGAATACCAAACTAAGGATGATAAGCTTATGCCTTACAAGAAGGTGGTAGAAGGACTTAAGGAATCATTCATCGACATCACTTTTGAGCACATACCGAGGGAAAACAACAGAGCAGCTGATGCAATGGCAACAATTGGATCTTTCTTAGACATCCCTTGCAATGTCTCGAAACATGAATTCCTTGCAGAGCAGCTTCTTGTACCCACTTTCGAGGTACCAGAGTCAGAATACGCGTGTGAACTCATTGGTCCCAGTGATCTTTGGTACCATGACGTCTACACCTATCTAAGATTAGGAATCCTCCCAGCTGACATTACACCGAACCTCAAAAGAACTTTTGTCAAAAGGTCCTCACGATTTGTCATCCTAGGAGAAACCCTCTTCAGTAGAACTATAGATGGAACCGTGCTATGTTTCTTAACACCTGAGGAGGCCTTGACTGCTTTAATTGAGGTACACAATGGCACGTGTGGTTTGCACTCAAGTAGTATGACCTTGGCTAAGAAGTTACTGAGAACCGGGTACTATTGGCCGGAAATGGAGAGAGAGGCACATGAATTTGTCAGAAGGTGTCTACAGTGCCAACAACATAGAGACCTTATTCATGCATGAGCTCAAGAGTTGCACCCTATCATAACACCATGACCCTTTTCACAATGGGGGCTCGATCTCATAGGTAAAATCTCACCCACTTCATCCAATGGCCACAAGTTCATTATCACCACCACCGAATATTTCACAAAGTGGGTCAAAGCAATCCGCATGAGCTACATAACTGAGAAGCAAATATCCAAGTTCATCCTGAACTACCTCATTTTCCGATACGCTATTCCCCAATCCATTATCTCGGATAATGGGACACCCTTCAAGAATCAAGATGTCTGTGACTTGTGTGAAAAGTTCAAAATCCAACACCACTTTTCCACCCCATACTACCCACAAGGCAATGGCCAAGCAGAAGCTACTAATAAGACTTTTGAAAATCCTCATAAAAATAGTCAATGACTCTGGTTGTGACTGGCATCTGCAGCTAAATCTCAACTTATGGGCATACCGCACCTACATCTACACGCCAACACGTGCCACCCCATTCCCCCTGGTCTACGGATCAGAGGCCATACTCCCAATCGAGATCAAGCTCCCATCCTTGAGAATATCTTTGGAAAACCTCATCACAAATGAGGAATACAGGGTTACAAGATTGAATGAGCTGGAATTATTTGATGAACAGTGCATGGACACCCTAAGTCATCTATAGGTCTACCAGAATCACCTGAAGCGGAGCTACAACAAGAAGATCAGGCAACACACCTTCCAAGTCGGTGACCTTGTGCTAAAAGAAAACCAAAAGAGTTTTCCCAACCCGGATACAAAAGGAAAGTTTGAGCCTAACTGGTTGGGACCCTTCATCATCACCACAAGCTACAAATCGGGGGCATATCAGTTGTCGACACCAGAAGGAGAGCCTCTATAGGAGCCTCTAAACAACTCTCACTTCAAAAAGTTTTATGCCTAAAATCTTGCAAGGTATAGAAGTAGAAAATACAAAAACAATCATAAAAAGTCCTGAAAAAATGGTCTCCTTGATGAAAACCTGGCAAATAGGCATCGTGGCGATAACAAAAAAATCAAAAATAAAAAAATAAAAAAATCCAAAAAATGAAAATAAATAAATAAGGATTGAAAAAAGTAAAGAAAAAATCATCCTCTAGTGAAAACCACTTCGGTGGCGATTTGGACAAGTACCTTGGTGAAAACCTGGCGAATAGGCATCAAGTGTAAATAAAGCACTCCCTATCCACCAGGATCTGCATGACTCACTCATCCTTTCCATCACACTTCACTAATCATCCATACACCCATCCGCTCGCATCCATATCATAGTATGGGCTAATGTCTATATTATATTCCACCATAGTACTACTTGGCATACCTAAGGTTAGTTTGTCCTCCTTTATCGAAGTAGTCTATTGCACCATGCTGGGGGCATGCTCCTATATCATCATTGGATCAGATTTGTGTATATTCTCATAATCTTCTCAAAATCTCATCAGAAAAATCCAAAAACATCCAAATCATTCAAAAATACAAAACATGTGAAAATATCAGAAAAATCTTCAAAAATTCATCATCGACTCTTGTCAGTTTTCATCTTGTCAAACTACATCGTCTCTGAGCTTGAACGTAGGCAAGGTTGATCTTTGATCATCCCTCGAGACAATTAGAGTCAGTCCTTTAAGCAATAAAATGGCAACCCGTTTGTCCCTCTTATCATCAAGTCAGTCCATTGTCAGTCAAACTACGTGGTCTCTGCGTGTATAACATAGGCAAGGCTAATCTATGGATCAGCTCCCGAGACCCCTAGGATAGGTCTTTAAGTTAGTATCTTCGTCATAAACCTCGAAAATACCAAAAACAGCCTCAAAATATTTGAAAAACCCAAAATGGTGCATCCATTTCATCTCGCTTTCACCCGTGATTGTCATCACTCCTAATAAATTAGTCATTGCCTTCACCCTTTGGTGAATCAGTCAGAAGAAAGTCTAGCAGGTTATAAAGTGAACACTTAATTTTCAAAGTCTCAAGTCTAGATCAGTAAGCAAGCAAGTTTGGTCAACTCAGAGTATCAATAGCTTATCATCCAATCAGTCTCACTAGAACCTTGATCACTACATGTCCTAGGATGAAGCTTTCTTGTGATGGACATAAGCATCAGGTACCCCATAGTAGTTAGTCTTGGTTAGCGTTATGAAGAACATTGGCTTGTTTTTTTACTTTATCTTGGTCTTTTAGACTTATCTTATTTTGCGCTCATTCCAAGGACCTCTCGATGATGCCTAAATGAAATAGGTTTAGAGAGAAAGGAATGGGGCAACGATCATTATCTTTTTATCTATTATGCTTGTGGGATACCCTTGTAAAATAACTTGGTCATATATGTTCTATTTGGTTTTTGGAGAGGACATTTTAAATATCTTGTTGACCACATAGGAAAGCTTGCTTTTCTGTGTTTTGGTCTGAGATGTTTGGAATATCTGAACTACATCCTGAATGAAGTATGTATGTTAAGTGTGAAAAAGAGTACTCCTATTTGATTTTTGAGTCAAATTCCATCACACTAGGTACCATGCCATCCTAGTCCTTTATACCTCAATGCATCGTACCTATGTGTGTTATCAAACATAACACAATTTGACCCTTTGAAAATCCCAATTCCTAGCAATGCAAATCACCATCATCATTAGAACTAATTAATCACCTCTGCAATTCTTCTATCTTCTTTCCACACTAACATGGTATCATAATAGTAATCAAAACATTGCCCATGCATACACCCTGCATCCACATGATCATTAGCATTAAAAAACATTACATCAAGTTATGAAGAATAATATAAAATTGTTATTCTAAACATCTTAAGAAAAGCGTTGCATCACACGTAATCATTTGCATTCATTACCATCATTAACATGCATTACATCATTAAAACATGAAAAATATACAAAAATAAATGCATCCATTACATACATCACATCACATAAGCATAAAAATATAAACATCTCATAGCATCACAACATTTGCATATTATACATCCGCATATTCATACATGTGCACCATACATATCATAAAAGGGTGAATCATCTCATATATATATCATCAAAAAAATATTGTTATTATACAAATCAGATCAAGTGTAAATCGAATACATGGTACAATAAGGCCAAATACTACAGCCCATGAATCAAAAATGCAAAAAAATTGTCCTGTGATCAAAAGGGCTAGCCCTAGTGGCTGTGGCCCTCACCCTCCCCTGCCTGCCTCTCACCATGAGCCTCTATCGACCGCCTCCCTGTTTGTTGGGAAAATTTTGGCACTTTTTCTACTGAGGGCACTACCTATCGGTAATGCTACCGATAGTACTCAGCCTCTCTGATAGCATCTCTGTACTCTCGAATATCAACAGAATGGCCCTGGGATGTAGAAGCCGCACTCTCTAACTGCCTCTGTCGGCCAACCTCCTGATCCCTCTCAGATCGTGTCAGGTCTCTCTCCACTATAGTTGCAATAACCTACTACCAAGCCTCATCTTGCTTCGCTTTCAGAACCTGTACCTAGCCCTGTAGCTGCTGAATCAATGCATCATGGGGACCTGGTGGTCCTACTGGCTGTCTTGTTGGCTGCCCTACTAGCTGTCCTACTGCCTGCCCTGCCGGCTATACTATTGGTTGTTGTTGTGGTGGAAACTAGGGCTGCCCATCCTGTCCTACTACTGGCTACACTAGTGGTACACCTCCCCGGCCTCTGTCTACTGACCTACCTCTAGGCCTCCGAAGTGGAAGTACTGTCTTAGGAACTATCAACCTCACTGGCGGACTGAACCATGCCTTGTATGTCAGAGTCACCCCTGCATCTGCTGGCCCCTGATCATATGACCACGACTGAGCAACCAAATGCCTGAATGATGTCATTTCCTCGTCTGCCAGAATAGGCGGTCCCCATGTTGTCTCCTTTGTCGTACAGGAAAAGGTGGCCATGTACTGAGCATCAGGTATATCCTGCACCTTGTCGAACTACCTGGCCACCCTGTCAGGAAGATATCTCTTTATCAAAGTGTGCTCTCGGCCCTGCATAAGTCTGTCCTGGTGAGCAAAGAAGAGCTACTCTGCATCATCCATCCATGGGCCTATACCCATATATGGTCTCCAGATGAATACTGTCATCTCATCCAGAACCCGCCGCCAATGAGCTATGCCATCTGTACCCATGTGAGTGAAGCAAATCCTCGCCCCGCCATACCACCACACCACAGGATCATCAATATCTAGAAAAACTGGTGTCATAACCGAGTGAAGCACTGGAATCTGCTCAAATACCCAAATGTGCAGAAGGATCAATCTGGCCCCAAGAGCTCGATCATCCAAGTAAGAAAACTCATGTAAATCCCTGTACAAAGAGGCCATTAGTATTGGTCCCCAGGCATAGCACACTCAATGAGTGCACATTTGCTGCCATGCTAATCCCCAAGCCGGACTAAAGTATTGGCCATGTCGATCAGGGGCTACAAGGCCATAAATGATGGAAGCCACAATCAGGCTGTAAGTAGGGGCTATACCTCGGTACCTCTCCAAATCTATCTGACCATCGCAGAGCATGAGCTCGTCCACACCCATGACACTGAAATAGGCATCCCTACCCTCCTCCAAATCATAAATCACTCGATCTCCATTAATGGGTAGTCATAGGATGCGCTAGACATCCTCCCGAGTGATAGTAGCCTCGCCAGTAGGAAGATGAAAAGATGACGTCTCACTATGCCACCGCTCAACCAAGGCATGCATCATACCCAGATGTGCTCCAATAGGAGGAACGTAAGCAATGAACCACAAACCAAGCATCCCAAGCTCCTCTTGGAGGAATATGTGCATATTCTATAATCGCTCAAGTACTGGCCACCGGTGCTCCCTCAAATGAATAACCTCGTGTCTCTCTTACACAACGAAAAGTGTCGTGTGAGCTTCCCTAGAAAAATCTATTGTCTGTATGACCTTTCACTTTTGATAATAGCAAAAGTGGCGTTGTTTGCAAAAGTGACATAGTTTGTAAGTTTCCAAACTGTGTCGTGTAATGGACTTAGATAGCAAAATTTTCCAAACTGCGCCGCGTGGCGGACTTAGATAGCTAAATTGAACAAACGGGCTCGTGCGACGATGTTTGAGCAAGCGGCCAAGTTTACTACCCTAAAATTCCTAAATGGCAAACTGCGCCACATAGCGCTCTAAGCACAAGTGGTCCTATATGGACCCGCACGAGCCTATTTGTAAACGTTCTACGGCGCTATATCGCGCCGCACCGACTCGACCATACCTAAGCCCTAATAAATGCATGCAAAATGAGAAAAATAAAAGTTGGATAGAGGTACATACCGCAGGTCCTGCTACGACTGGTCTCTGATATACTCATACTCGCTCTGACACGTGCAGGGGAAGCTATTGTTGCACCATTTTCCTTAGGACTCAGAGCTCAAGTGTCAAAATTTTCAAGGTTAAGATTGCAAATATATTGAAAGTGACCCCTTGAGGTCTATTTAAGCCTGAAAATTAGGGTTTTTTGACCTAATTTGACCTTTCGACTATGGTTTTGGTCCCCCGATCCTGTTTTCATCAAACCAAGAGTCATTTTGCATCCCTTTTGGCATTTAAAAACATTTTTCTGGCATTCTGGGGCATTTCTAGCCTATCGGGCACTTTATCCACCTTTTTCGCGAGATCACCCAAAAAATCAAAAATTTCATCCGATCTCTCAAGGGGGCAGTATCCAACAATATCTTTCCATTGGGGTAGTAGTGGGGCATCTGAAAAAATTCAAGAAAATCATGAACCTTTGATCACAACAGTTTATTCTTTGAATCAATGCAACAAGTACATTGCTTCAAAGAGGGGCAAAATGTAGACATGGAAAATGTACAAGTTCGTTTTGGCATACCTGATCTCGATTACTAACAACATTTCCTCCTAAATCACGTTCTCAGCATTTCATCACATTCTATCTCTTAATTTAATAAATCATTATTTATTAAATTAAGTCTTCCTCTTTCAGTATTTAAATTAATCAGTTTAATTTAATTAACCTTACATCTTTGTTTAATTAAATAAATCTTTTTATTTGATTAAATTTTCTAAAGTCCTCTTGTTAAAATAAATAAATTAGACCTTATTTGATTTAATCTAACATGTTCCTTCTTGATTAGATAAATAAAATCATTTATTTAATAAATCATTTCCTCTCAATTCTTGACTCAAATCAATTCATTAACTTAAGTCTAAATTGTCACATCACCTAATTCTTCATTAATTTAATCAAAACCATGATTAAGTTAATCCCTTTCATTAAAATTCTCTAGAGAATGCAAGTTGCACAATAAATCAATTACTTTGATTTATTAATTCATCTATTTTCCCTCACAAAGCATCAAAAGGGAATATTCCCAAATTTGAATTCAAAAAGGCCAAGTGGACTTGGTCCTCCCAACAAGGCATTTAAGACTTCTTACATGTCCTTTGCATTGAGCCAAGTGGTCATAACTCCATTTGACTTCTCATCCACCTTGTCATTTCAATATTTCAAATTTATGCATTTATCATGCATATTGGCCAAAATGTGCTCATTCCTCATCCAATCACATGTGGACAAGTGGCACAATGCCATTGGATTATTTTTAATCCCACATTGCTCAAATCTCATTTTCTCTTCCAAATTGAAAGTTATAAATTGGAGACTCCTCTCTTCATTTCTTATCCACAATCTTCATGCAAAGTTACTCTCTCCAATTGAGAACTAATTTTGCTCATTTCATCCAAGCATTCACCATTTTTCACATTTGTACCCAGGTTGTGCTCAAATCTCTTTAAAGATTTGACCATTTCTAGATCATCTTCATTGCAACCTAGGAATTGGGAAAGGGCCAATTGCAACAGTCCATTGGCACCAATTCCCCCATAGGATCATCAATCTATTGGCTAAATTAGGATTTAATTTGATATTTTTTGAGTTTTGTTCTTCATTTCTTAATAGTAGCTTAAATAGGTGGATTTCATGGGGAATCTCTCACTCTTGTATGCATTTTGATCAAAAATCTAACCATGTTTGTTGTCTTTGTGCATTTGTAGGTTTAGGGGTTTACAATTACAACTCAATTGCGACTCTAACATGGTCACATTGATTCCAGATAAAAAGTAGATCAAGTATGTTACAAGAACCATACACTCAGAATCAAATACCAACTGTTGTCCTAGATAGAGTGTCATCACACAACTCATCATGAGTTACCCACTACAGATCTTCATAGGCTCCGGCTAACCTAGTGGCCTCCACCGATCCTTGGCCCTCATACTTATTAATGCGGAATCAAATACCTGACATAAAGACCAAATCAATGACCTTGCCATTCCAGGCCTTCCCACCCATCCCAAGTGTAACTGAGCACTTGGGTCCATGAGTGAGGCATAATTATCTTGATTAGTGAGAAGTACCACCTAATCTTCCAAGTATTTATATAGTTATCACTTGATTAAACTACTTCCGAAGGTTACCCAATCTTACCTCTTTCGAGCTTTGGCCCCTATCGAAACCACTCTTCTACTTGACAACGCACATACCATCCAATCACCAAGGGTACCAAAGTGCAACCACACAAGATAACATGACCACTCCTTTCTCAAGAGGTGACATAAGTTCAAACCCTCTCCAAACACTAGAGGTAACAAACATAACAAAGTCATTCCTTACAAGGAGGCACAAATCACATAATCCACTCCTAATCCAAGGAGGCACAAAACATCCCCGTTTGTGGAAATCGGGTAAATAACTGACACATACCATGCACTACCCAAGGGATTCAAAATAGGTTGACTACATGACATGACAACCCACATAATAAAACCCCATCTAGAAGACTTATCGTTGTCTATGACTAAATTTTCCCCAAACAAAAATGGAAACAGTTCACAATCAAGATGAGCAAGAAGATGAGAATTAAATTCTACTTTGGATTCACTAAATCCATTTCCTTGTTAACATTCACTAATTTATTGCATTAAATAATCTGAATTAAAATACGTCTTTTCAGATAAGGGAGAAATTAACACTAATTATTTAATTTCCTTACTTGGATTTAAATAATGATAAATTAACCAGTTTATCATATAAATCAAAATTCAATGTTATAAAATAATTATTGCCTCCTCATTTCAATATAACCATTTAAAAATAATCAACTTGTCTTGAAAACGTATTATTTAATATCAAAACTAATTCCCCTATAAGAATACGTTTTAAAAGGGAACAATAATTTAATTAAAGTCATCACGTTTTAATTGTTCAATCTGACTTAATTCATGCCATAAGAAAAAAACATAATTTAAATACATATATATATATCTAAAAATATATATACATTCCTATTTAATTACATGAGACAAAATTGTGCAATATTAAGTATTAATATTTTAAAATTATACGATATAATAATAAAATACTAATATAACATATTTTATTATTATAAAATATAATAATAAAATTAAATATTAATATTAAACCTATTTTATTATTATTATAAAATATAATAATAAAATATTTAAGTATCATATTTTATTATTATAAAATATAATAACAATAATAAAATAAATTAAAATAACAAATTTTAGTTATTTATTATTATTATTATTTTTTTTTCATTTAAAAAAAAGGCCCACCGAACTCTTTTAGGGCGCGCGTCTTGGACATCGTGCCACTTCCAATAGGGGTGACGGTTGTATGAACAACCGACCCCATTGTTGGAGGCGTTGTTCACAGCGCCACCAACAATGGCAATGGCTGCTCAGACAACGGCTGCGGGGTGGGAAGGGTCACGCTGGGTGCGACTCCCTCCCCATGCACCTCCCATGGGGGCTGGTGGGGAGGTGAGCCCCGAGCGCCGCCTCCCACAAAATTTTGTAAAATAAATTTTCTTTAACAAGGAAAAATAAAAAGAAATAAAAAGCAGGGTTTAACCCCGGTTCTTTTTCCATCTCTTTTGTTGGCCATTTCTAAAAAAATGGCCAGCATAACCCTACTATAGGGTAAAATTAAAAAAAACCATATATATATATATCCAGATTTATTAATATACATATATGCATATGTATATATATAAATTTACATTTAACCATACTGAAATTTGTAAACTAACTGAGGAAATAAAATAATTTATAAACCAGAATTCCTTCTGTTTTCTTTTGAAGCAACCTATTTCAAACAAAGGTTTTCTTTCAAATTTGGAGAACAAGAATCCAACTGAGTTTCTTTTGCAATCATATAGCAGATTTCAAATGCTTTTTCCACATGATTTTCAACAACATATACAATTTAAAATCTCAAAAGCAACCAATTTTAAAGACATGAACCTAATTTCTTTGAGTTTGTGAGGAGATCTAGATGGTGCTCAGCTTCCAACCTTGCTTCCAACTTCAGTTCCACAAATTTTCACAACTTCAATCCAAAACCCACAAAATTGAAAAATTCTTCCTCTCTCTAATTCCAAATTTCATGCTTGTTGAGGAAAAATCTTGAGAAGCATTTTCAAATAATAAAGAAAATTCCCACAAATATCATGCAACCACCCTCATTAATTTTTGAAAACAGAATAACAAATATCTTCTTCTTTTTCAATTTTTGAATTCAAACTTCTAAAAATGCAATTCAATTCATTTTTCTTTTATTTTGTTAATTTTCATCCTTTTAATTTTCTCAATTTCCCACAAAAATCTATTAACTCCAAAATGGAAAAAGTTAATTTATTTCAAACCAATTAATTTAATTATCAATAAACTAAATCTAATCCAAGATTAGATTATTTATTAATAACTTAAATTAATTAATAAATTAAATCACATTTCAACATAAACCAGATAAAGTTAATCGACGATTTAACTACCAAAGCATATATTTTAACCTTTTCTAACTTGCAATTTTAAATGAAATCAAGGCTAGATGAACAACATTAAAGCAACTTAACTCGACTAACACCTAACGACACACTATGACTAGGGTGACGACTTGGCATGGAAAAACTAGCTACTATCTCCCAATCGAATGTCGGTGGGCAATGGACATGCTCAAACCTGTGAAACCAAGTGGAGTCGATGTCCTATACCTATCAACTTGCAAACAAAGAGTATATCCACATGCATAAATATGTCATAAATATGGCACATCGTGAAGGGGAAATCACGGAATTGCAGGGTGCTCACAAGTGAGTGATGCGATATCATCCTCTTCACCAATACAGTGTAATGAATTGACAAATCTAACATACTAATATAATCCAAAACATAAAACATCATTAAGCCGAATATTTACTTATGCTAATTCAAAACATGTCATAATGATAACATCATAATAAAATACCATCACATCAAAAGATAACATTCACGTCGCTTTATAGATAGCGATCAAATAGAAGCCGAGTACCATAGTCAAGGTACTAATAGAAAATACAACATAAAAGAGAAGAACACTGTTCGATCAAAATGATAAAACAGAGGGTTATTACATTTCTTCCATGCACCTAAAATTATAGCTTAATATTTTTTTCTTTTTCTTTTATTTTTATTTTTCTCTTATTATTATTTCTTTATATCATTAGTTTAGTGTTATATTATTATTTTGTTTCTTCATCCCCTTTTCTTTTATTCCTTGCCTATTAGGGTCTTATTTTATTATTTCTATTTCTTTTTTCTTTTTATATGATTTGGTTGATAATATCATTAGAAATGGAATAGATTTTATTATTTCTCATTATAATTAATCTTATGTTCAATTTTTATTAATAGGTTCTTTTTATTAGATTGGGCCTTTTTTGGATTTTTTTTCCTAGATTCTCTAGATTATTAAGGTTGTCTTGTGTTTATTTTCTTTTTATCTTCTTTTCTTTGGTCTTTTATTGATCTCTTTTGATTTTTCTCTTTGCTTTGGCCTCCTTGACTGCTTTTTTCCTTCTTTTTTCTCTTTTTTCATTTCCCTTGTTTCTATTTTTCTCTCCCCTCGTCATCATTATCCTTGAACTGTGCCTCTTACTTGTGTTCTCCTTTTAACAAAGCTTTGTTTGCAACAATTCATTTTTTACTTCAGCTCTCTTTCATCCTGATGATGGATCACGTAGTGTGATTTGAAACATTGATGGTAAACATTAGCAACACAATCAAATCTAGAAAACATATTCAGGTTATGAGTTGTTTTAACAACTCATAACCAACTAACAAATAACCTATGTGAATGCTTTGATATTCCCAACACTCAACAAACCTATCAACTTATTATGTGACTATTAATAATATTAAGTTTCTTTTCAACAACTTAATATTATAATACTTATTTATACAAATATTTAACACCTATCTGAACACTAATTCCCAACAAATTTTGTAGATGTTTTCAAGTTTATGTAAGTTGAAGAAGCATCTTTGTACATATGTAGTTTTTTTATAACAATTTTGTTTGATTTTTGGTATGTGGATTCTTTCCTTTTCCATTCATGTCAAAGGGGGAGAATGAGACAGTGAAAAATTTCTTAATCATTTCAGGGGAGAGTTGTGTTTTTGAAATTTTAAAGTTGGCAGTGTAATTCATGTTAGTATTGATCCGACACTTAGTCTTTTTTCACTAAGTGTTGACATCAATGCCAAAGGGGGAGATTTTTGGAAAGAGACACTACAAATATCACTTGGTGTTGTCATTGATGGCAACCCTAGTTGGTGATTGAATATGCATGCCATCGCTTGATCATACCGGTAGTTAGATTGAAGATAGTCAAGGAAGAACAAAACATCTAAGAGTTTTGTGTTCATCAATTCACATGAACATTTCCTGTTATTATTTTGAGTTGTGGATCTCAGGGAAGATATTTTGGTGTACATACTATCTTATCCAGGGTGTGCATTCATTGATGTGCAAGTTTGAAGATCCGATAAATTAATTTCTTGTTTATCAATGCAGAAAGATAACTTCGAGGATATAATATGTTGTGTATGTTTGGGAAGTAATTGCTTAAGTATTTTTGTGTTTGAAAATGTTCATTTAGGTCTTGTGAACCCAAAATTCATAACCTGCACAAACATTAGCAAACTAGCATATTGTTAGATCAAATGCAAGAGAGAATCAAGGTTCCCCATGAAATTAGATTGCAACATTAACATAGGAAAACAAGTGAAGAACAATATAAATGGAAGTAAACAAATCCTATTTTAATGAACAACTATCAATCCCATGGGGGAATTGGTGTTGATTGGTATGTTAAA
The DNA here is from genome assembly GCA_007115665.2 of Sequoiadendron giganteum. Classification (NCBI taxonomy): domain Eukaryota; kingdom Viridiplantae; phylum Streptophyta; class Pinopsida; order Cupressales; family Cupressaceae; genus Sequoiadendron; species Sequoiadendron giganteum. The sequence goes on along the minus strand of CM021108.1, from coordinate 472,151,484 downwards.
ATCAACCCTTTCCCAATTCCTATTGTAAACTTGATGATTGTTGATGGTGAGATCAGTTGGCTTGAATGGAATGAATAATATTAGCTCTCAATCCAAGAGAGTAACCTTGCATGAAATCTGCGGAATGAAGATGAATTTGAGCATGGTAAGTTTTCTCAAATTTGTGGATCAAATGAAGTATAGTATACTTGCTTGAATTGTGGAGGATGAATCTGAGTATAGTAAGTTTACTCAAAGTTGTGTGTTAAATGAAGTATAGTATACTTGCTTGAATTATGGATGAATAAATTTGAGTATAGTAAGTTTACTCAAAGTTGTGGATGTTGAATGAGGAGAGAAGCCTCCAATTTATAGATTTCTAAACTAGAAAAGAGAGAGAGATAGAGCAATGTGGGATCATTCAACATCCAATGGACAAGTTCCACTTGTCAAGATGTGAATGGTTGAAGGTTGTGCACATTTTGGCCAAAGTGCCAATAAATGCAATTAGATGGAATTTCAAATTTGAGAAATGACATGCAAGAGGGAAAAAGGAATGAAATAAATGCCACTTGGCTCAATGCACAAGGATATGTAAGAGGAATGAATGCCTTGTTGGATGTACAAATCCACTTCGACTTTTTGAATTCAAATTGAGAGAATATTCCCTTTTGATGCAATGTGAGGGAAAATAGATGAATTAATAAATCAAAGTAATTGATTTATTGGGCAAGTTGCATTCTATAGAGAATGTGACATAGATTAAGATTAATTAATCAAAGTTTAATTAATTTAATGAGGAATTTAGGAGATGTGACAATTTAGACTTAAATTGATGAATTAATTTAAATCACAATTGAGAGGAATTGATTAATTAAATAAATAATTTTGATTTATTTAACTAAGTGGGAAAATGTTACATTAAATCAAATAAGGTTTAATTTATTTAATTTAATAAGAGGACTTTAGAGACTTTAATTAAATAAAATGATTTATTTAATTAAATAGAGACATAAGATTAATTAAATTAAATTGATTAATTTAATCAGAGAAGGAGAAAGACTTAATCAAATAAACAATGATTTATTAAATTAAGAGATAGAATACGATGGAAAGCTAAGAGTATGATTCAGGAAGAAATGTTGTTAATAATGAGGATCAAATGTGCCGAACCAAATTTGCACATTTTCCATGTCTACATTTTGCCCCTCTTTGAAGCAATGTACTTGTTGCATTGATTCAAAGAATAAAATGTTGTGATTAAAGTCAAAAATTTCTTGATTTCTTCGAATGCCCCACTATTACCCCAGTGGAAGGATATTGCTGGTATGTTGCCCCCTCGAGAGATTGAGCGAAAATGCTAATTTCCAATTGATATCGCTATAAAATGCGAGTGGAGTGGTTCTATTGGATGATTTCTTTTGATGTAAACAGATCTAATGATGTATAGACAATCATCGACCATGGATAGCCTCATGTATATCTTGATTCAACACACCGATTTTAGATAAAAATGTTAGTAAAGATAGAGGAATAAGAAGAATAAGATGGATGTAAGGAGGATCCAACAAGTGTACATTATGATGATGATGATTTGCTTACCAGGAGTTGGGATTTTCAAAGGGCCAATTACTTTATGTTTGATAACACACATAGGTACAATGCATCAAGGTATAAAGGATCAGGATGGCATTGTACCTAGTGCGATGGACTTTGACTCGTCAATCAGATAGGAATATTCTTGTTCACACTTGACATATGAAAACCTTGCTAGGATGGACCTAACAAAGCAAGTATTCGCCAAGTTATTTTACAAGAACGTCCAACAAGCACAATAGAAAAAAAGATAATGATCTTTGCCCCATTCCCTTTCTCTCTAAACCTATTTTTGTTTTGGCATCATCGAGAGGTCCTTGGAATGAGTGCAAAATAAGATAATTCAACAAAGACCAAGAAAATGTAAACAAACAAGCCAATGTTCTTCATACCGCTAGCAAGGGCTAAACTACTGTGGGGTACCTAATGCTTATGTCCATCGAAGGATTCATCCTAGGACATGTAGTGATCAAGGTTTTGATGAGACTGATTGGGTGATAAGCTATTGATACTCTGAGTTGATCAACTTGCTTTCTTACTGAATTAGGCTTAAGACTTTGACGATTAGGTGTTCAATTTGGAACCTGCTAAACTTGCTTCTGACTGACTCACCAAAGGGTGAAGGTGACGATTGACTTTATTATGAGCAGTGATTATCACAGGTGTAGATCCTTGGATTTGTGAACACATGGACAACCAAGAAGGTTCTTCTATAAACAAGCCACCTTGATTTGATGGAACAAATTATGCCTTTTGGAGCTCAATGATGAAGGGATATTTGGGATCGTTATGGTTTGTTGTGTGGATGTCTGTTATGAATGCATACACACCACCTGCCACACCTCCTATTGGTTTTGCAACAAAAAAGGACTATGAGAATAATTAAAAAGCATGGTTTTCTATTATGAATAGTTTGTCTAGATCTGTGCATAGCAAGGTTATGTATTGTAAGACTGCATAAGATGTTTGAGATACTTTGGAAAAGATATATGAAGGAAGTGACAAGGTAAAATTGGAAAATATTATAGTACTAAGAGCTAGATTTGAAGGCCTAAAGATGACAAAAGAAGAGAAGATTTCAGACTATCTTCTAAGATTCAATGATATAGTGAACTCTATTAAAGGATATGGAGAAGAAGTGAAAGAAGATTTCTTTGTACTGAAATTCCTAAGGTTAATGTCTACCAGATATGATTCCAAGATTTCTACAATAGAGGAAGGAAGAGAAATAGATAAACTCACTCTTAATGAGTTGCATAGTATATTCACCGCATATGAAATGAGGATATGAGATGTTGAACCATCAAGGAAGGAAGCTAATTTCAAGGTTGTCAACAAAGAGAATGATGTATCTTCTAAGAAAGACAAGGCTAAGAACATCACATCTAGAAATGATGATACTGATGAAGAAGAGGAAAATTTCATCACGAAACTAAGAAAAGGATCTGGCAAGTAAAAAGGTAAGTTTCCCTTCAAATGCTTTGAATGTGGAAAAGTTGGCCATTTTATTGCTAAATTTCCTTATATTAAGAAAGGAAACTCTAAGCAAGAGGTAAAAGGTAAAGTGAAAAAACCTTACTATCCTAAGAGAAGGGATTTTTAGAACAAAAAGAAAAGTTTGTACATCCAATAGGATAGTGATGTATCTAATGATTGCAATGACTCTTATGATGAAAAAAATTGTGTGTTTATTGTAAAAGAAAATGAATTTATTTTCATGGAAAAAGAATCTGAGGGACAAAAGGATGGAAATTTTGAAGACCTTAGTGAAGATGGTCAAGAAGAAGAATAGATCAACTTGGAAGAACTTATCTATGCTCTAGATGAGATAGATGATCTCAAAGATGAGATTGAACTATTGAAAAAGGAGAACTTAAAGCAGAAGAAACTTGCACAAAATAAATCAGACAAACGAAGCAAGGATATTGAGGGATATAATCAGATGGTAGTTGAAAGGGTATGTGTAGGATCATGATGGATCAAAAAGTGGCGATATGTAAGTGATATGATGGCCCAGGTGGCTGATGACTTTTTTTTACACAAATTTGATGAAACGAAAAGGGTTTTTAAAAGATATTCTCAACTTTCCACCAATATAAATTATGCTTTGATTTGAATTTAATAAATAATTATTATTCATTTTTTATTTGAATTACGACTAAAGTCTTGAATGATAGGCTGATTGAAAAACATCTATATCTTTCAAACAATATCACATTTTTTGAATCTAAAACATGCATCACATTCCATGCTTCGCATACTATAGGATTAAAAAAAAATGAATTTCATGAAGTTTTGACCAAGTTAAGGTGGTCAGACATACGAGTTTTTTATATTTTTTAAAAGTCGTAATAAAAATATCATATTTAATTATTTAATTGGACAAAAATTACAAAAAAATATGCATCACATCGGGACATGAGTCCTCTACTCATATCTAAAATATTGTAAAAAAATATTATCATTTTATTGTGGTTAGGTTGGTTAGACAGACACCTACTTATTTTTTCCCTAAAATTTAAGTACTACTACATTGAAATTTGAAATTTTCACCAAATAGATTTTTTAAAAACAAAAATAAACCTAGTAGTTTAGAAACTACATTCAATTTTCTACAAATTCTATTCTTACATATTTTTGAAATAATATAGATAACTTATTCAAAATTTTTTGTCAAGTTGCCTACTTTGATTTTCTGAATTTTTATTGCCACTTAAGGGCCTATTTTTTCCATGATGATTTTGTACATACCTGTAAATCTGAAAATTCAAGTGGAGGAAGTCAAAAGAATGGAAGAAGTAATAAAATAAAAATTTATAATTTGAAATGGATAGATGCATGAAGCTTGCGGTATAAATTGTTGCCTTGAGAAAGGATTTGGAGAAAGGATTGAAGTTGAAAGGTGGTTCTAAAATTATGGATGAACTATTGAGTACACAAAAGCTAGCTAACATATAAAAATCAAGCTTGGGACTGGAAAAAGGATAAAGCTACTTTGTTGATGATTTTGCAAAATTATATGAATGATTTAGGGTAAGAGAAAAGTCTAAATTTGTCAATGAAAGTGATTGCAAAGGAAGTGATCAAAAAGAGAAATCTATAGAAGTTGAGAAAAACAAGGAAGAAATGAAGCCTATTGTAGATAAGAAGGATAAAAAATCTGCTCCAAATCATTAGAAGATAAGAAAGAACTTTAGAAGGACTGATGTTGATGGATTCACAAGAGTGCATGATCTAAGGAGGCCAAGACAAAGAATATCACCTCATCGAACTCAACGAAATTCTATGACCAAGTATTCATTACACTTCTATGGTTATTGTTATACATGCAATCAATTTAGTCATAGAGCTAGAGAATGTAGAGTCATTCCTAGGAGAAGCACAAATTTTGTAAGGATCCATTTTCTCCATTGAAGGATATGAATATAGTCTATTACAACTACAAAAATTTTGGTCATATAGCAAAAAAAATTAGAAAGAAATTTGTGAGACCAAATGTAAAGAATGAGAAAAAGAAAGACCTACCTCCTGAGTCAAACAAAGAATCTAAAAACATGGTGGATAAGGTAGAAAAGAATGAAAATAAGTCTAAAAATTTGTGGAAATAAAAAGGACAAAGTTCCACACAGTCAATGATTTCCCAAACAACACGCTGCATGCTAAAAATAAAAAATTATGGGTAATAAATAGTGGCTACTCCAAGCATATGACTAGAGACAAAATCAAGTTCATCAAACTCAAGAAATATAATAGTGGATCTATGAGTTTGGGTGACAATATAGCAATCAAGATTGTTGGAAAAGGAATCTTGAGTCAAGATGGAAAAAATCCCACAAAGGATGTCTTGTATGTTGAAGGATTGAAGCACAATCTACTAAGCGCGAGTCATATGTGTGAAAATGGCTATAAAGTCATATTTGATTCTAAAGGTTGAAAAATCAGAAAGAATGGAAAAAAAGCTGCATAAGGAAAAAAAACTGATAGCAATGTTTATAATCTTTGTGAAGTGAAAGGTCAAAGTTGTTTGATAGGACAAGTTGATGAAAGTTGGTTGTGGCATAGAAGATTAGGCCACATAAACTTTGATAATATAGTAAAGGTAATTTCAAGAGGTCTAGTAAGACACATGCCTAAAATAACCAAGCTTGTAAATGTCATATGAAAAGAATGTTAGTAGGTAAAGAAAACCAAGGCCAGTTTCCCAACTAAAGAATATTGAACCACAAAGCCTCTATAGCTAGTTCATATTGATATGTGTGGACCCACTAGGACAAGGGGACTGCAAGGAGTAAGTTACTTTCTATTGCTAGTTGATGACTACACAAGAATGATATGGGTGAATTTTTTGAGAGACAAGTCACAAGCATTTGAGAGATTTAAGATATTTAGGAAAATGGCTGAAAAGGAGACATGTAGAAGGATTCAATGATGAAGGTCAAAAAAAAGGAGGAGAATTCACATCATGTGAATTTGTTGAATACTGTGAGGCACATGGAATCTAGAGAAAATTCTCAATGCCAAGAATTCCACAATAGAATGCAGTTGTAGAAAGAAAGAATAGTACATGGTACAAGACATGGCCAAAACAATGTTAAAGGAGGCTGAATTAGCTAATATGTTTTGGAGAGAAGTGTTCATACTACAGTATATATTATAAATAGAGTTGAAATTAAAGTGCATAGTGATTGTAACCCCTATGAGTTGTGGTATGGTAGACCTGCATTTGTGAAGTACTTAAAAGTGTTTGTTAGCAAGTGCTACATCAAAAGAGAAGATGAGAATTTGAATCAATAAGTGATGAAGGAATATTTTTATGATATTCTACTCAAATAAAATATTACAAGTGCTACAACATTAGGCTGAGAAATATTGTGGAGAGAATCAATGTCAATATTGATGAGAACATAAAGCATAACAAACTTGATGAGAATGATTTTGATGATGAAATAGATTTTGATGAACCAATAACTAGTCATGAAGAAGAAGAATATGAGGAAGTAGAAATTGATAAGGCCCTTGCAAAATATGTGTAGAAGGATCACCCATTAGATCAAATAATTGGGGACAAAAATGAAGGTGTTCAGACTAGGAGAAGATTTTCAAAGAACAAAGAATGAGTAAACTTCTCTCTTCTTTCTTAGATTGAACCAAAAAAAATTACTAAAGCCAACAAGGATGAGAGTTGGATAGAGGCTATGGAAGAGGAGCTAAATCAGATTGAGAAAAATAACATGTGGCAATTGGTTCCTAGACCCCCCAAGAGAAAATATAATTGGTACAAAATGGGTGTTTAGAAACAAACTCAATGAGGATGGAGTTGTTGTGAGGAATAAGGAAAGATTAGTGTGCAAAGGATATGCAAAAGTTGAAGGAATTGAATTTGAAGAAATATTTTCACTAGTAGCTAGATTAGAAGCAATAAGAATTTTTCTTGCATTTTAAGTTTACAAGGGATTCAAAGTATATCAGATGGATCTTAAATCTACATTCTTGAAGAGGAATTTTACATTGAACGACTAGAAGGTTTTCAACTATCAGAAGAAGAAGATTATGTATACAGATTGAGAAAGGAATTGTATGGTCTGAAACAAGCCCCACAAGAATGGTATTCCATATTAGACCAGTAACTACAACAACAAGGATTCAAGAAAGGATGTGTTGACAACAATTTTTATTTCAATCAAAATGTGAGCACATGATTATTGTTTTTGTTTATCAAGATGACATAATATTTGGAGGTAGAAATGATAAAGTGTGTCAAATATTTTCTATGTATATGCAAGATGAATTTGAAATATCAATGTTAGGAGAGTTATCATTTTTCCTTGGTTTACAAATTACACAAATTGATAGAGGGATATTTATATCTCAAACCAAATATGCTAAGGAAATTCTCAAGAAGTGGTGAATGGAGGATAGTAGACCAATCAATACCCCCTAATAACTGGTTGCAAATTGAGAAAATCAGATGAATCCCTTGAAGAAAATTAGACATTGTATAGGTAAATGATTGGTACCTTGATGTACTTAATTGCATCAAGGCATGATATTATGCAAGCAATATGTTTAGTTCCAAAGTTTTAGGCTGCACCAAGGGAGTCTCATGTCAACATAGTGAAAATAATTTTTAGATATATCAAGAGCACTGTTGATTATGGGCTATGGTATCCCAAGAGCAAGGATTTTTCCTTGACAACATACACAGATGCAGATTGGGAAGGAAGTGCATATGATAGGAAAAACATCAGTGTTGGAGAATTTTTCTTAGGACATAGTCTTGTGTCTTGGATGATCAAGAAGAAAGAATCAGTCACTTCTTTCACAACAAAAGAAAAGTATGTAGTAGTAGCAGCTTGTTGTACTCAAGTTCTATGAATGAACAAGATACTTAAGGACATCTAGGTAGAGTACAATTAACCTATCTCTATTCTTTGTGATAATTCAAGTACAATAAATATCTCAAAGAATCCAGTGACGTACTCTAGAACAAAGATCATATTCATAAAGTATCACTTCATTAGAGAAAAGGTTGTAGACAAAGAGATCAATATGGAGTATGTCCCAACAAAATAACAAGTGGCTGAAATTTTCACCAAGCCTCTTACTATAGAGCAATTTGAATATCTGAGGAAAAAGTTGAGAGTAAATTCTCCCACATCATATCACTAAACATTAGTGATAGGGCATGCATATAGAGGAGCTTCATTGTTTCTTCATCCATCCTTGGAAATGAAATTATAGATCAAGTCAGGTAAAATTAGTTTTAAAAATTTCTAACTTGATGGTTGTAATAGTATAGACATTCTTTCTTTTTGTATGGTTTTTCAAAGGGGGGGATTATCAATGACAACACTATGTTTTGAAGTAGAGACCAACTAGACCCTTTTCAATTGATGTCAAAAGGGGGGAAATTGAGAAAAATGCTCTATTGAGAGAAAGTAAGCAAAAAAAACTATGTTTGTCAAAGATGAAGATATGACTAAGGGGGATCTATGACAATGATTGTGTGACAATGAGTTATGCTTTGGCTACAATATATTTTTTCCTACATATTTTAGTTTACAACATTTAAGTTTTTCAATCAATGACAAAGGGGGAGATTATTGGAATATTATTGTCATTGATATCAAAAGGAGATATAACACAAGGAAGTATAGTGGCATGATGAAAAAGAGATGTGGATTAGGTTCTGGAAGCAATGGTATAGGTTGTTGGTGAAAGAAGCATGTTTTTGCAATTATTGCAAAATTTGTTCAAAATGTTGCAATGTTGACAAAAGGATGTCATCTTTCTGCAATAGTTGTTTCTAGGTGTTTGAAGGAAAATTTAGTGTTAGATTCGATATAGGATTTTCAAGAGAATTCCAAAGATGTGCTTTGCAGGTCCAGAAGTTGAAGTATGCACTCAAAAATGATTTGTTTCTACTCATGGGTGTTGTTAGGGTTTACCAATTAAACCTTACGTGTTTGCAATCATTGAACTCTAGCAAGTTTTCTAATTTTTCATTGACTATCTACTAGAAGTTATTAGTAACATAAGGTATCACTTATTTCATTATAATCATCTAGTGATCGAGCCCTCGTCCCTAGCTTTTTATTTGGTGAAGTCTGTGTGTTCGCATCGGGGAGAAGACATCATTTCAATAGAAGTTTCAGAGTCCCTTCAATGAAGTGATAAAGAAAGAGAGATAATGTTACATAAAGGTGACAATGGAGATTCAAAGAGATAGTGGTTTAAGTCCCTTTGAATTGGTAATGATGTTTGATCAATGGTTGAGATCAAGCCTTGGAGATCAGATCGTGGTGATCGAAGTTGCAATATATATCAATGAGAAAACACAATATCAAAGTGAGTGACTTTAGAGTCCCTTCGAGACTCTTATGGTGGGTCTAGAAAAGGGTGTGATGTGGAAGAAGGTGAATGGCATGACATAAAAGGATAGATGGTAGTAGCCCTCCATCCTACCAAAAGAAAGTGTTGACTCAATTTGACCCCACAGGCTAATGGGATTGTTACACATGGTAGAAAGTGATAGTGGAAGGTGATGTTGGTGTATGATGACATGTGGTGACACTTAGGTGGTAGGGACCACCTAATCAATGTAGCTAGGTATATTGACAAGACCACTTCTTATTGAAGGGATTCTTTTTTGAGTCCCTCTGACTTGTCGATAGTGTGGGACCTGGTTGAGAGGTGATAAGGATAGATAGTGAAATGTGTAGACTTATGGCATGGATTTGAGGATGAATAAGGGGTTGACACGTGGCTTATTTCTTTTGGTTGATTTCACATCTTTGTTGTGAATCAACATGAGATTTTTGATCAATATTTTTAAACATTAAAGCAAGGGTTTGAAGGTGCAAATACAAAAGTCAATGGAAAATATGCATAGGTGAATGACATTGATTCATAAGTCAAAAATCAAAGGATGAATGAATGGAGATTCTGGCATTGATAACCAAGTAACTATCCAGTAAAGATCTTATTTCTTATCTGGTAAAATGGTGGTACTAAGGAAAGGAAAATCACAAATACTGGATATGGATTCATTACACAAAAAAATGATAAGATGACATGAAAACCTTGGTTTGATGTTGCTTGACGGTGAAGGTAGAGAATGTTATAAAAGAGCATATTAGAAATGAAAATAGTTGGTTTTTTTATAAAGGATTACAGTTTAAGAGAGTGAAGTGTGTAAGTTTTATTGAGTTAGATTGATAGAGTATTGAATGAACATTTGAAGCTGATAATAGTTGAAGGAGAGTGAGCAGAAATAATGTACTAAATGTATTGATGCATCATTTTTTTTTGCAAAACCAATTTTATGCATATATGAGCTTTTAATTCTGTAGAGGTTGTTGCTTCATTTGTATTGAGTTGGTGCTCAGAATAGGGGATTGGTGTCTCCTTAGGGTTGGTGCCCTTAAAAGTTGTAAAATAACATTATTGCTTGTGAGGTTCGATTAGGATAGTAGATCCTAGCAACATTTCTCATTTTGTTTTTTCCTATCTTGGGTTTTCCACATATATCTAGTGTTATGTGTTGATATTTTATGTGCATGTGTTTGCCATATCTTTTCATGTTCTAATTTGCACATTTAGATTTGAATATTTTTTTTCACTAAGGTTAAGAAGGCTAGAATTTTTAGTATCTATGGATTCACCCCCCTTTCAGTAGATTTTTGTGTTCTAACAAAAGTAAAGTATTTAAATTATTTAAATTTTTGGACATTTGTCACTTTTACTTTATAATTAAAATAATTAAATTAAGTTGCCAATTATTTTATATTTTTTCAACTTCATTATCAGTTAATTATTAAAATATTTACCACACAATCCTAAACCAAGATGATATATGATAGTACCAAAATATCTCAAAGCTCCTCAGAACATCAAATAACTCTCTTAGCATGATCGATGGTCATCGAGAAAGAAAGAGATACATATGATGATGCCATGATTGAAAAAGGGGACATTAGATAGGTACATTTATGGATGCATCAATATGAGTAAAATAAATATTTGGCAACAAAGTGGTTCGACCCTTACAAGGTTGAACTTCTATTATGTTAACAGTGTTGGATAAATCATCATCTTCTTTAGCATTATCACTACTTTGTACAAAGTTGCATGAATGACTTGGTAATGGATTTGTGAAGATTTGTAACTTTTGGTTAGGTAGAAAAATTGAATTATTTGCTTGGTCATTGATGTAAACCAACTGGATTTAATTAGAATTGATGAGGTCTTGTACTTGGTGATTAAGACACATACATTTCTCTATATCGTGTCCAATTGTATGATGATATTGAAAAAATTATTTGGCATTTATTTTTTTGTGCTAAAAATTTTCGTGTGTTGATTGGATTAATTGCAAGGAGTTAAATTAGGTTATTACTTAATAATTGTAACATTATAGCATGAAGAGAATCAGACAATTGTTAAATATTCCTATCTCTTGGTCTAAATTGATATGGAGTGTTACTTGTAGTGGAAACATGCATTTCAATGCTATTGACAATTTGAGGAGTGTTTATCTTAATGATTTAAAAAAAAATGATGGGTAGTTATTTTGAGGTATAAATTCAAATTGACTAGGAGTCACTGAAGGTGATCCTTCATACTGACTAACCGATATCTAATAGTTATGGAGAGTCATACGTAGGTGTGTAAATGATGGATATATAATAATAATATTAGGTTGCAAGTTTCCTATAAAAACTCTTTGGATATTAAAATTAGGAAGACTATATGAGAATTTTAAGTAAAGAGATTGATATCATTCTATAAAGTCTAGTATCTTTTCTTTAGGTCCTTTTTTACAATGAACTAAGTTGATTAACACCACTCGAGGACAAATTTTTACTTGAAAATGTTAGAAATGCACTAAAAAGTTGTGTGAATGAAGTGATTGAGTTGTTTAACAATGAGAAAAAATATTCCAAGGCCATGTCTTTCAATGTTCTAGTTAAGAGATTTACCAAGATTGCATCTTCAAATATGAAATCACTACATAACATAGTAAAGATGACACATGGTTGTTAGGACCGCCATTACCATTACACTTCTCAAATTGGGGTATCTTAATGTTTGAAGGTATGGGCGTTTTGAGAATGGAAAACAAAAAAGGATTTTGTGTGAGATATTGCAAAGGTTTATGATTTTGGTTTTGATTCAATGTTGAGATTTATTGTTGAAGTAGATATCACATTTTGAAAAAGTTGTTTTATGACTGGATCATTGTTTGGCATGTTTTGAGATTTTTTTGACTATGGTGAATTAGATTAGGTGACCAATGGGTTACTATATAGCATGTTTATGAAAGGTGATGGACATGAAGTGTTATGGGTGAGGTGATAAAACTATAAGGATTCACATTGGGAAGCCCTAAGCTTAGATTTAGACCATTCGAGTATTGTATGGTTGATGCTATGGTTGGAGGTATAAATGTGGGAATAGAAGGCATGGTTATGGAAGAGGAAACTTATTTTCTACCTTGGTTTTGAGAATTTTTTAATTCTTGAGAAAAAAATAGCTACCATAGGGATATTAGCATCTACTATAAGAGCTAGAATAAACAAAACTTCTATTCCTTGAGAATCATTTATAAATTTCCTAAGGTTGTCCATAATAGGAACCCTTTCAGATGTTAAAGATTTAGTACTTAAGTAATCTTGAAGACCCTCTAAATTGTCGTCCAGTTTTTTTAGTTTTTCCTCAAGAACATAGGAAATAGTGGCCTCTAAGTCCATATAAATGTTGGATTGTGAGGAATTCATGGGTAATGTGTGGTGAGAGATGGAATACAAAATGGACTGGGTTGAATCCATGCCTTGTGTGAAATAGCTAGAAGACTTAGGCTCCACAACAAATGTGATGATACACATGAGATACCATAAGTTTGAAACTATGTTTCAAAGGGGTATTAGTAGTAGGAAACCAAGTTGTGAATCTCATGTTGGATGTTGTGGTTGCATTGCTGATATGTGGTTGTCATTGATGTCAACACTATTAGCATTGGTGATTCTGGAGGCTGTATATGTTGAGGATATTGAGAAAATTGTAATAAATATATTGCAGGCAACCAGTGAAGCTAAGAAGGTCAGAATGTTGGTAAGTTGTGAACGTTGAGTTTCTGGTGGCACACACTAAAGGGATTTTTGTTAATTCTATCTAGTATGTTGTCCAAAAGTTTTAGTTGTATGCATCAAGATTTGAGAAAGTTATGAAGTTCTATGTGTCTATAGTTATTCAGTTACTATAGCATGTGTTCTTGGAAGAAGAGGATGAAATTATGGTAATTTCATATTTTGCGCATGTACCTATGACATTCATGGATGAGTCTAGATAATTCTCTATCCTTGTTGTACATTCACATTGATCAGAGTGTTCGTGATCGGAGATTTTTCTGATGTGTGCTCGAGTTTTCATGTTCTTGGCCGACATGATGGTGGTAGCATGTTGTGGATCCATGAGGATTAATATTTTACTGTTTGGCATGTCCGAAGGTGTTTTTTTGGGTCCTCACTATATTGTGACTGACTTTTGTTGGTGCACATTAAGATTTATTCATGTATTGAGGCCGATAATTGTAATTTATTCTTTATTTGTGGCCGACTGAATAGTTGATGTAAATCCATGTAGCTGATATTTAAGAGTGGTTGTTTTCCTCATTTTGAGGTATGCTTTGTATGTGCAAGTGGTGTACATGTGCGAATAGAGGTCAAATCATTCAAGAGTAGAGCAGAGTGTGAAATAGATTGAGCAGAGTGTAGAAGAGTGTGTAGAATTTTTTGTGTCCCTAATCGGAACTATAATTAGGCTTATGTACAAGCTAATTTCTCAGTTTAACCTCATCATATCGATTTAATCTGATTATTGTATGTAAGGCGGTGAGCCTTCCTCTGAGTAGTGTGCTCTAGGCAGTGTTCCTAAATGCAAGTGCATTCATTTTCATTCTTCATTATACTTCTAACAAGGTATAATATTGTGGACTAACATCCACTGTGGTTTTCCCCTAACAAGGTTTCCACGTATAAAATCTTGGTGTTCATGTCTCTCTGATTTGTTATTGATTTATGCTTGCACTTTTAATTATCAGATCTAAGATTTAAGGTTGATTAATGTTGAATAAGATTGATTTTAGTAACAATTGATTCACCCCCCCTCTTAGTTGTCTATCCTTTTTTTTTCAACAATTGGTATCAAAGATAGTTCCTTTGAAGAAGCCTAACAACTTGAGGTGATCTAAGATGGCATCATACAAGAAGAATAGTCCTAGATTTGATGGTACAAACTACTCCTTATGGAAAGTCAAAATGGAGTGTCATTTGAAATACATTGGTGAACCTTTTTGGAAGATTACACAAAGTGCATATACTATTCCTCAGAATGGTGCCTCCTCTGAAGATAGATCAAACAAGCAAAAGTTAATAATAGGGTTGTAGAAGCATTGTTGAGTGCTTTGACAGATTCAAAGATGATAAATGTGATAGGATTGAAGACTGCATATTAGATTTGGAAAAAGTTGGAAACATTGTATGAAGGAGATGCACTAGTGAAAAGTGCTAAGCTAGAAAGTCTGAAAGGCAAGTGGGAGGACATGAAGATTCTCATGAAGATGAGAACATCCTCTCTTTATCTCAAAAGATAAATGAACTGGTTATGAGCACTAGATGTGTCAGTGGAGTCTTGGATAAAGAAGAGATTGTGGATAAGATACTTAGATCTATACCTCTTTCCTAAAAAAACAAGCTCATGCTTTTGATGAACTCATAACAGTGAAAAATGTGACAAGAAACATGTTGATTGGAAAAATTGTTGCCTTTGAGTTAAGTAAATTTGGTGAATCTGCTCCTAAGACTGAATGTGCATTCAAGGCTACTGTATCCGGGAAAAGCAAGCAGAGATATAATTCAGGAGAGAGTTCCAAAAGGACATTTAATTATGAAGATGAAGAAAATATTTGGAAGAGTTGGAAGCATTGATTGTGAAAAGAGAAGCCAAAGGCCATGGTAAGTACAAAGGAAAGTTACAAGTATTAAATTTTTTTCTTGTAGTAAGATAGGTCATTTTGCATGTAGATGTATTGAAAGAGTTTCTAAGTACAAACCTGAGAAGACTAGATTTCAATGGAAATGTTACTATGCTAAAGAAGGTGTAATTGATGAATAATCTGATAAAGAAACTGGAAATGAAGATGAATGGGTATTCATTTCTAACAAATAAAATGGCCAGGTGTCCACTGAATCTACTAGTAATGTGAATGTTAAGAAAGCTCTTGCAGCAAAAATTGAAGAAAAGGATGAGTGAGTAATTGATAGAGGATGCTCACATCATATGACTGGTGACAAAAGAAGGTTTGTAAGATTGAAAAACTATGATGGTGGTGTTGTAAGATTTGGAGACAACACTTCTGGTGTGATTCATGGTAGGGGCACTATTTCTTTTGGTGGTAAGCACAATACTGATAATGTTCTTTATGTGGAAGGCTTAAAGCATAACTTGTTGAGTGTTGGAAAGATGGTAGACAAGGGTTACAATCTTTAGTTCAAGGATGGTAAGTGAAAAATAAGGGGAAGTTTTGGAAATATGATTGCTTCAGGAACAAATACTAAAGGTAATATCGTTCATTTGAGTGTTGCTAGTGAAAGTTGTGTAATTGCTCAAATTGATGTAAGCCAGTTATGGCATAGGAGGTTTGTCATGTGAACTTTGATAAAATTGTCAAGATAAATTATACTCAAGCAGTCATAGATCTTCCTAAGTTAGTGAATCCTACTAACACTATATGCAAGGAATGTTAGATGGGAAAGCAGACAAGAAATTATTTTCGGAGAAAATAGTATAGCTCTAATGGAGTACTAGATTTGATACATATTGATTTATGTGGTCCATCCAGAATCAAAAGTCTACAAGGTGAAAGGTATTTTATGTTGCTCATTGATGATTATTCTAGAATGATATGGGTTATTTTTTGAAGAGAAAAACATGAAACATTAGAAAAGTTCAAAAGCTTCAAAGCTATGGTAGAAAATGAGATAGGTCAAAAGATCAAATTCCTAAGGTCTGGCAGAGGTGGTAAATTACCTTCCCAGGAATTCAATTCTTTCTATGAAGAGCATGGAATCCAAATACAACTATCTACTCCCCGGACCCCTAAAAAAAATGGAGTTGTTGAAAGAAAGAATAGAATTGTTCTAGACACTACAAAAACCATGATGCTGGAAGAAAATGTTCTTCATTTCTACTGGAGAGAAGCTGTAAGTACTGTTGTGTATACCATTAATAGGGTGAATGTCAATATTAATTCTAGTAAGACACCTTTTGAGATATGGTTTGGTTATAAGCCTACTGTCAATTATTTCAAAAAAATTGGAAGCAAATGCTACATCAAGAGAGATGATGATATAGGAAATTTTGATGCTAGAAGTGATGAAGGAATTTTTTTGGGTTGCTCTACTAAAAGCAAAGCTTACCCGTGCTT
The DNA here is from genome assembly GCA_007115665.2 of Sequoiadendron giganteum. Classification (NCBI taxonomy): domain Eukaryota; kingdom Viridiplantae; phylum Streptophyta; class Pinopsida; order Cupressales; family Cupressaceae; genus Sequoiadendron; species Sequoiadendron giganteum. The sequence goes on along the minus strand of CM021108.1, from coordinate 472,134,923 downwards.
TAATAAGAGGTTTAAGAAAATGGTTGAAAGTGCAAATGTCAAAGTTGATGAAGATATTGGTAGACCATCCAGATGTAGTGGATATGATTCAGTTGATCAATATGATAGTGCTAACACTAGGAATAATTTCCAGGCACATAATCAACTTCAAATTGTTCTAGTGAACCAAGGGAATCAAGATGTAGAGACTAGTAGAAGTGAAGAAGAAAGAACACAAGAACAAGAAGTCAAAGAAAATCCTAAAAATCCCAAGTATGTAAGGAAAATTCACTCTGACAGTCAAATCATAGGAGATAAGAGAAAAGGTGTGCAAACTAGAAGAAGAATTTTGGAAGAGTATTGTCTAATTTCCAAAGCTAGGCCTAGCAATATCAATGAATCATGCAAAGATGAATATTGGATGGAAGCCATGAAAGAATATCTAATGTAGATAGAGAAAAATGATACATGGGATCTTGTTCCTAGACCTCAGAACAAAAATGTGATTGGAACCAAATGGGTGTTTCGAAATAAGCTGAATGAGCAAGGTGAGGCAGTAAGAAATAAAGCAAGACTAGTTTGTAAAGGGTACTCATAGATGGAAGGTATTGATTTTGAAGAAAAAATTTCCGCTATTGGTAGAATTGAAGTTGTAAGATTATTTCTTGCTTATGATACTTTCAAGAATTACAAAGTCTATCAAATGGATGTAAAGCCAACATTTCTAAATGGTGAACTAGAAGAAGAAGTCTATGTTGAAAAACTGGATGGATTTCAACTGACTGACAAAGAAAATATGGTATGTCAATTGAAGAAAGCTCTATATGGACTCAAGCAAGCTCCTAGATCTTGGTATGCTAGATTGGATAAGTACTTGTTGAAACTTGGATTCAATAAAGGTACTACTGACAACAATCTGTATTTCAAGTTGGATCAAAATAAAGGATTGATCATTGAAGTCATTGTTGATGACATTATTTTTGAAGGTGATGATGATTTGTGTATGAATTTTGCTGATGAAATGAAAAATGAGTTTGAAATGTCAATGATAGGAGAGCTGAAATTATTTTTAGGATTGAAAATCACTCAGTTAGATGATGAAATTTTTGTATCTCAGTCAAGTATGTGAAAGAGTACTGAAAAAGTTTGGCTTGGATGATTCAAAGCGAGTTGGTACACCTATGGTAACCAGATGCAAACCTACACATAATGATGATTCTCCTAAAGAAAATCAAACAAGATATAGGTCAATGATTGGTGGATTACTCTATTTGACTCAGACTAGACCAAATATAATGAATTTTGTATGCATAGTTGCTAGATATCAAGCTGATCCTAAAGAGTCTCATGTGACTGTTGTGAAAAAAAATTTAGATACCTGAAAGGGACAGTTGATCTTGGTCTTTAGTATCCTAGGGATGATGATCTTATCTTGAGCGCTTTCATTGATGTTGATTGGGCAGGATATGTGGATGATAGGAAGAGTACCAGTGGCGGTGGATTCTTCTTAGGGAAGAAGTTGATATCTTGGCTAAGCAAAAAGCAAAATTTTGTTTCATTGTCTACTGCTAAGGTAGAATATATTGTTGTTGAAAACAGTTGTACTCAAGTATTGTGGATGAAGAAAATGTTGAGAGATACATCAAAATTGAGTATGAAGAACCCATTGCCATACTCTATGACAATTCAGGTGCCATAAACATTTCCAAGAATCCAGTATTGCATTCAAAGACAAAACATATATCCATCAAATATCACTTCTTGAGAGATAAAGTAAGTGACAAAGAAGTTATACTAGAGTATATACCTACCAAGGAGAAAATTGAAGACATCTTTACCAAGATGTTTCCTAAGGATACTTTTGAGTACCTGTTGTCCTCAATATTGAATTCTCAAAATTGGACAACCCATATGAAATTTTGTCCTTTTTTTTAATAAATCTCTATGGCACACATTTCAAGGCACCAAAATTCTCCAATTGAATTGTGTAGCCATTGGTCTCCTTCTTGTTTTGCCTTATGCAAAATTTTGGAGCATTTCAACATGTTTTTCCCCTTGTTTTGTCCAATTTTGGGATTTTTGATCACCATTGCAAGTAGGGATCTTTTTGTGTTAAAGCACACTTTACGAGGTGAAAAATATTTATTTCAAAAATGGAAATTATTCCTTGGGTCATTTTGAATCTTTTCTCCAAATTTCATTGCATTCCAACTTCATTTGCCCTGTCTTTGACTTATTTTTTCTTATGTTTTGGGTCAATTTCGGGTTTTTGAGTCACCATTGCAAGTAGAAACTTTTTGCCTTCATTGCAAGTAGGAAATTTTTGCCTTCATTGCAAGTCAATAATAGGAACTTTTTAAATAACTTGCAAGTTGTAGGAACTTTTTGAATAGCTTGCAAGTTGTAGGAACTTTTTGGATAACCTCCAACTGAGTTGTAGGAACTTTTTAACTCCATTACAAGTGTAGGAAATTTTTACTCACTTTACATGTTATGTTCAAAAAGTGCAATTGAAATGACCTCTAAAAATCTCGATTTCACTTAAAAATGAAAAAGTGCAATTGCAATGAGTTCTAAAAATCTCGATTTCACTTAAAAGTGAAAAAGTGCAATTGCAATGAGCTCTGAAACTCCTAATTTCACTTAAAAGTGAAAAAGTACAATTGCAATAATCTCTAAAAAGTTCGATTTTCTCGTATGTGAGGAAAGTAAAATTGTTAAAGACCCTAAAAATTCTGATTTGTCTTTTAAGTCATAAAGTGAGATTGCTAAAGACTCTAAAAAGTCTGACCCTTCATGAAAAAGTTGTTGAGAGCTCCAAAAAGTCTGATTTTAGTCATAAGTTGAAAAAGTGAAGTTGCTGAAAGTTCTAAATAGCCTGATTTGCTTAAGGGATGAGATTTTAACTTGCAAAGTGTTCTTAAAAACCCGATTTTGGCCTTTTTATGTTATTTTCACTTGTTTTTTAGTTTGAAAAACCCGAAATTGAGCTCTAGCCCCACTTTTGCAGCCCCTTTGTCTCATTCTCATTAGTCATGTTTGCACATATGACCTACCAAATCAATAATATAAGGCATGGGCCTTATTTTTCAAGCAAATTCCAAGGCTGGAGAATGATACAAAGAAAAAACAACATGACGAAACCACACAATGAGTTGAATAAGTGACATGATTGAAATGAATTCTTTCAAGACAAATATGGAAGAATGTTTTCCAAACAACAACATGAATACCCAATCAAAGATGATGCAGTTCAAATCGTGTCTTCAAACACTTAAATAGTTTCAATTGTGTACTTGTAATTTAATTTTGACAAATAACATGTAAAATGGAAAAATGTAATTGCAAGTAATTATATCACTTGCAAAGTTGTAAAATGTAATTACATGTGATAGTATCACTTGTAAAATTTTGACTTGTAATTACATGTAATTACATTACAAGTCAAATTACAATAGGACTTGTAATGTTGAATAAGTTAATTGAAGTTAGTTAGTGGTTGAGAGAATTTCTCAAATTTTTTGGGATCCTCCCACCTTTTTCTCAAGGCTTATCTCCTATAAATACTTGAGGGGGTCTATTGTAATATCAATCTTTTGGCAATGCAACAAAACTCTGCCAGTTTGTATGTGCACTCTAAGACTTTGAGCTTAGATGTAAATCAAATTATAGGCAATTAAAAGAGGCAAATTTCTTTCAAACTTTGTTTTGATTCAAGGTGTTATGTGATGACATTTTCTGCATATTGATTGTGAGTTTTTTTGTGTTATACAAGAGAGATTCAAGTTGAATTTTGCAGACTTTGAGCTATTTATTGCATTTGGAGTTTTAGATTGATTTTTCAGATTTGATACTGCAGACTTTGAGTTGTTTGTCACGTTTGAAGTTGTTGTAGAACACTCAAGCAAAGGGGGTAATTTGCAGACTTTTTTTTTCTTTTATTTTATATGTTTGTGCATAAAAAGTGCATCATGTAATTAGACTTTGAGGTACTACATACTGTACTTGGTTACCAAAAAGTCATCTAAAAAGGTTGATAGGAGAGTAAGTTGTCAAAGACTTTTTGCTTTCAATTTGTTTTCCCGTCTAGGAGGAGAAAAAAAGAACTTTGTGCCTTTATGATAACTTTGCTTCTTTATTTGTTTACTTCATCAATCATTTATGCTTTCAGCTGTGATTCTTTTTTGAAATAAGAGAAAATATTAAGTGTCTTTTTAGAAAAAGAGAACAAGACAAAGTTTCACCAAGATTTAGAATAGATTTATACTTAGAGTTAATTTCTAAATTGCTAAAATAGAAAGCAAAGGGGGAGCATTCCCTTAATTAGGAGAGTTTTATCTCACGTACTGTGGCTGAAACCACAATTTTGTACGCTTTCCCAAGTATACAAAATTTTCAACCAATAGTTTTTGGCAACTCCATTAGGGATATGATACACATTCAAAAGCCTCACACTTTTATTTGAAGTATACAAGTATCCCTTCTCATTTTAATTTATTTTAATTTAGTTTTTCAAGCTTTCACCAAGGACATGTAAATGGTTGTGCAAGGTCCTTGGGGAAATGTTTTTGGTCCATTGAATCTAACTCTTCCTCTACATGCTCTACTTGATGGCACACAAAATAATTTTTACAAGTTCTTCGATGATGGACAACAACACTCTGATGAACATATTGTTGCTTTCTACATTGCATGCAGTGTGCTTGGTGTTGAACATGAAGATGTATCTGTAAGGTTGTTCATTGAGACTCTCCAAGGCAAGGCTTTTGATTGGTTTTACCATCTCAAACCACAAACCATCACAAATTGGGCTACTCTCATAGCTAAGTTTGAGGAAAGGTTCAGACCTCCTGAAGATTCTCATGCTTTGTTGGCCTAGCTCACAGAGCTGAAAAAGGCCTCTTATGTTCCTATGCATAAGTTCATTGCACAATTCAACAAGTTGATGTGAAGAATTCCAGCTGCTGTTCAACCCACAACTACGAATTTGATGTGTTTCTTTGTCAATACTCAAGGTCCAAAAGTCGGTTTTCCTTTGAGAAGAGCATCTCCAACTACTCTCGCAGTTGTACAGACCTTTCTGACATAAATTGAAGACGATATCATTCTTGTTGGGAAGATAAGGATAAAACCAAGTGGTTCTTCTTCTTTGGATTCATTTTTCTCCAGCACAAGGATGAATCCCATGGTGAAAAATTTGGCAAATTAGTTGCTTTCTCTTAAAAGGTAGCTAAGATGTGTTCTTCGTTCCTCATGAAAATGTTCCAAGAAGGCCATATCTACCTGCTACTCATAATTTTATTGTTGAGGGTAAGGAAAAGTTATCTTCACCACCGAAGAAGCATGTTCTAAAGGCATCATCAACAAGTAAAGCAATGAAAGGTTTTGAATTTGAATAAAGTTATCTTTCTATTATCTTTAATGAAAATGAAGCAGATATAGCTGGAAACTCCCAAATCTGGTTTATGTAGTCTCAGAAAGCCATTGATAAAGAGTAGAAAGATGAAAGTCATTTTTCTGAAGAAGACAATCATGTTTTCAGCTATGAAAATATGAACATGCATGAAGGTTCCAATCAAGTTGAAATGAATGATTTCATGTTCCAAGGTCATGAACTTGGACATATTGTGCATAAGATACCTACCCCAGAACTTGATGAAGATCATTTCATGAATACTATAGAAGAGTTTTGCTCAAATCTTGTTGATGATTCTCTTCAAATAACAAGTTTGTGAACAACATAATGAGGAATGCAATACAACCATATTTTCATTTGAATTGCATGAAGGACATCATTTGGAGCAACATGAGGTTGTCATGGTTGACAAACCAGTTGTTCAAGCTGTAGTTGATAAGAAGAATTCAGTTTTTGTATGATTAAGAGGATGTCCAATCAAACATCTTTCTTGGTTGGAAGCTAAAAGGAAGACAAAGTTTTCACTTGAACCTAAGCATGAGGCTATACTTGAAGAAGAAGCTGAGAAAGCTTTTTCAGTTCAACAAGAGCAGTTTGAGTTTATCAGCCCATTATGGAGCAATGTATGATTCATCTCAAGAGAAAAGTGATTTTTTTCATCTCTTCAAAATATTACTACATAAAGTTTTGGTACCATTGCTCATGCTTCATCTATACAAAGTTGCTTGTGACCATGCACGATACTGTAAGTTGTTGCATAAAGGAAGCTATTTTGTAGAACGAGTTAATGGTTTCATTTGAGAAGCTTCCATTTTTGGCTAGTTTTAATTTGGTAAGTTTTTTTTTTATCTTTTCAATAAGTGCATCTGCACAAGTTTTGTGTCATGCTTTCATAGGTTTTCTTTGTGTCAATCGCATCATCTTTTTTGTCGTTTTATGTTATTTGTTGCTTGAATCTATAACCCAGTGGATACTAAGGCACTTAGAGATTATGGATTCTACTACCTTAACTCATTTCCATGATCAAAGGTAGTTCCCCAGTAAGAGCCAACTGTTGTCCTCAATTTTGATTTCTCAAAATTGGACAACCCATATGAAATTTTGCCTAATTTTTTTTTATAAATCTCTATGGAATGCATTTCAAGGCACCAAAATTCTCCAATTGAATTGTGCAACCATTGGTCTCCTTCTTGTTTTTCCTTCTGTGAAATTTGGGAGCATTTCAACATGTTTTTCCCCTTATTTTGTCCAATTTCGAGATTTTTGATCACCATTGCAAGTAGGGATCTTTTTGTGTTAAAGCACACTTTACGAGGTGAAAAATCTCTATTTCAAAAATGGAAATTATTCTTTGGGTCATTTTGAAACTTTTCTCCAAATTTCATTGCATTCTGGCTTCATTTGCCTTGTCTTTGACTCATTTTTTTCTTATGTTTTGGGTCAATTTCGGGTTTTTGAGTCACCATTGCAAGTAGAAAATTTTTGCCTTCATTGCAAGTAGGAACTTTTCACCTTCATTGCAAGTCAATAATAGGAACGTTTTCAATAAATTGCAAGTTGTAGGAACTTTTTGAATAACTTGCAAGTTGTAGGAACTTTTTGGATAACTTGCAAGTGAGTTGTAGGAACTTTTTAACTCCATTACAAGAGTAGGAACTTTTTACTCACTTTACATGTTATGTTCAAAAAGTGCAATTGCAATGAGCTCTAAAAATCCTGATTTCACTTAAAAATGAAAAAGTGCAATTGCAATGAGTTCTAAAAATCCCGATTTCACTTAAAAGTGAAAAAGTGCAATTGCAATGAGTTCTAAAAATCCCGACTTCACTTAAAAGTGAAAAAGTGCAATTGCAATGAGCTCTAAAAATCCCAATTTCACTTAAAAGTGGAAACTTGCAATTGCAATAAGCTCTAAAAAGCTCAATTTTCTCTTAAGTGAGGAAAGTAAAATTGCTAAAGACCCTAAAAATTCTGATTTGTCTTTTAAGTCATAAAGTGAGATTGCTAAAGACTCTTAAAAGTTTGACCCTTCATGAAAAAGTTGTTGAGAGCTCCAAAAAGTCTGATTTTAGTCATAAGCTGAAAAAGTGAAGCTGCTGAAAGTTCTAAAAAGCCCGATTTGCTTAAGGGATGAGATTTTAACTTGCAAAGTGTTCATAAAAACCCGATTTTGGCCTTTTTATGTTATTTTCACTTGTTTTTTAGTTTGAAAAACCCGAAATTGAGCTCTAGCCCCACTTTTGCAGCCCCTTTATCTCATTCTCATTATTCATGTTTGCACACATGACCTACCAAATCAATAATATAAGGCATGGGCCTTATTTTTCAAGCAAATTCCAAGGCTGAAGAATGATACAAAGAAAGAACAACATGACGAAGCCACACAATGAGTTGAATAAGTGACATGATAGAAATGAATTCTTTCAAGAAAAAGATGAAAGAATGTTTTCCAAAGAGCAGCATGAAGACCCAATCAAGGATGATGCAGTTCAAGTTGTGTCTTCAGACACTTAAATAGTTTCAATTGTGTACTTGTAATTTAGTTTTGACAAATTACATGTAAAATGGAAAAATGTAATTGCAAGTAATCATATCACTTGCCAAGTTGTAAAATGTGATTACATGTGATAGTATCACTTGTGAAATTTTGACTTGTAATTACATGCAATTACATTAGAAGTCAAATTACAATAGGACTTGTAATGTTGAATAAGTCAATTGCAGTTAGTTAGTGGTTGAGATAATTTATCAAGTTTGTTGGGATCCTCCCACCTTTTTCTCAAGGCTTATCTCCTATAAATACTTGAGGGGGTCTATTGTAATATCAATATTTTGGAAATGCAACAAAACTCTGCCAATTTGTATGTGCACTCTAAGACTTTGAGCTTAGATGTAAATCAAATTATAGTCAATTAACAGAGGAAAATTGCTTTCAAACTTTGTGTTGATTCAAGGTGTTATGTGACGACATTTTCTGCATATTGATTGTGATTTTTGTGGTGTTATACAAGATGGATTCAAGTTGAATTTTGCAAACTTTGAGCTGCTTATTGCATTTGGAGTTTTAGATTGGTTTTTCAGATTTGATACTGCAGACTTTGAGTTGTTTGTCATTTCTGAAGCTATTGTAGAACGCTCAAGCAAAGGGGGTAACTTCTAGACTTTGTGCTGCTTTAATTTTATATGTTTGTGCATAAAAAGTGCATCATGTAATTTGACTTTGAGCTACTACATACTGTACTTGGTTACCAAAAAATCATCTAAAAAGGTTGATAGGAGAGTAAGTTTGTTGATGTAATTAAATGTGTTGTACCTTGTCCTAGGTCATAATTACACCTTAGTTAAGTTTACTTAGGGACCACATAGAAGTTGTTGGAGTTTTTCCACCTTTGGTGGACTTATCATGTTATCACTTTATCATTTCCACCTTTCATGGACATATCATGTGATTACCTCTCCACCTTTTGTGGGTGATCCACTATTTGTGGTGGTTATCGCATTATCACTTTCCACTTTAGGTGGAGTGATAGATTTCCATAGTTGTCTAATGTCATAAGATTATGACACTTGTCATAATCTTATGCACTCCTATGTTCTCACCTTGGCGATATAACCAAGGGGTCTCTCATTGTAAATCATCTCATATCATTATCATATTGATGAGACTATAGTTTATTCTTGTCACATCATTTTCTCTTTTCTTTGTGCTTTCCATTTGGTTCATAGATCTTGGCATCCATAGCCAGTTATAACATGGTATCAGAGCACGTTTGATTCTAACAAAGTTGTCAAAGACTTTGTGCTTTCAATTTGTTTTCCTATCTTGGAGGAGCAATGAAGGACTTTGTGCCTTTATGGAAACTTTGCTTCTTTATTTGTTTACTTCATCAATCATTTATGCTTTCAGCTATGATTATTTTCTGAAATAAGAGAAAAGATTAAGTGTCTTTTCTGGAAAAAGAGAACAAGATAGAGTTTCACCCAGATTTAGAATAGATTTATAGTTAGAGTTAATTTCTAAATTGTTAAAATAGAAAGCAAAGGGGGAGCCTTCCCCTAATTAGGAGAGTTTTATCTCATGTACTATGGTTGAAACCACAATTTTGTATGATTTCCTAAGTATACAAAATTTTCAACCAACAGTACCTCAGAGGCAAGTTAGGGGTGATTTCCCCTCCTGATCAGAACTAAGTGATGCAAGTCTTTGCATCAATCCATGAATTCATAGCAATATCTTATTCTGGATTGATGTTGTGGTGGTTGCTATGCAGGGGGAGTAGTCAGATGATTCAAATATGTGATCAGAGCATGTGTACCTTTTCCATTGATGTCAAAGGGGGAGAAGGACAATGTGAAAAACATGGGAGAAGAAGGAATCAAGAAAAGAGTGCACAATCTAAGGGGGAGATTGTTGGAGAAGAGCTAGTTGGGTTGATGGTATTATTTTTCACATCTTGTGTTGCCATCAATACCAAAGAGGGAGATTGTTGGATGTTATGGTTGCATTTTTGATATGTTAGCATTGGTGATTCTAAAGGTTGTATACGCTGAACATATTGAGAAAATTGTAATAAATATATTGTAGGCAACCAGTGAAGCTAAGAAGGTTAGAATGCTGGTAAGTTGTGAACGTTGAGGTTTTGATGGCATGCACTAAAGATATTGTTGTTAAGTCTATCTAATATGTTGTCCAAAATTTTCAATGGTACGCATCAAGATTTGAGAAAGTTATGAAGTTCTATGTGTCTATAGTTATTCAATTACTGTAGCATGTGTTCTTGGAAGAAGAGGATGAAAATCTGGTAATTTCAGTTGTTGCGCATGTACCTATGGCATTCATGCATGAGTCTAGATCGTGCTCTATCCTTGTTGTGTGTTCACATTGATCAGATTGTTCATGATTGGATATTTTTCCTATGTGTGCTCGAGTTTTCAATTTCTTGGCTGATATGATGGTGGTAGTGTGTTGCAGAAACATGGGGATTAATCTTTTATTGTTTGGAATGCTTGAAGGTGTTTTTTTGGGTCCTCACTATGTTGTGACCAGCTTGTGTTTGTGCGCATTAAGATTTATTCATGTATTGAGGCTGACAATTGTAATTTATTCTTTATTTGTGGCCGACTAAATAGTTGATGTAAATATGTGTAGCAGATATATAAGAGTGGTTGTTTTCCTCATTTTGAGGCATGCTTGGTATGTGCAAGTGGTGTACATGTGCAAATAAAGGTCAAATAATTCAAGAGCATAGCAGAGTGTGAAAGAGATTGAGTAGAGTGTGGAAGAGTGTGTAGAAGTTTTTGTGTGCCTAACCAGAACTATAATTAGGATTTTGTAGAAGCTAATTTCTTAGTTCAACCTCATTAGATGGATTTAATATGATTATTGTAAGTAAGGCAGTGAGCCTTCCTCTGAGTAGTGTGTTCTAGGAAGTGACGCCTAAATGCAAGTGCATTCCTTTTCATTCTTCATTATACTTCTAATAGTTTATAATCTTGTGGACTAACATCCACCATGATTTTCCCCTAACAGGGTTTCCATGTATAAAATATTGGTGTTCATGTGTCTCTAATGTGTTATTGATTTATGCTTGTATTGTTAATTATCAGATCTGAGATTTAAGGTTGATTAATGTTGAATACGATTGATTTTTTTTAACAACTGATTCACCCCCCCTCTCAGTTGTCTATCCTTGTTTTTACAACAACTCATATGTGTTTTGAAACACTTAGGTAAACCTAATACATAAGGAAAGGTATAGGAGAGTCATAGGAAACCATATAGAGTGCAAAATCAGAAAATAGAACCACAAAAAAAACACAAAATAGGTTTGTGATCCAAATTTGGATGAAACTTAGCAAGTCTAGGGCACAATGCACCAAAGAATGGAAAGGTATTTTTACCGAATTCAAATTTTGGATATGATCTACATTGTTTATGTATCCTATTATCTGACTATGCATGCCTGTGAGTAAATATTTTTTACAAATTCATAGACTTATGATTTTGCAAAAGGAAAGATAGCTATTCAAATGATTTTAAAATTTTTGAACTAATGAATACAATTGGAAATGCAATTTGCAAACTATAAAGTAGAAAAATTGAATGATCCTAACCTAATGAATCTGAAAATTAATTTTTTTTAGGTTTTTATAACAACAACAATGCACTATTCCTCTTTTTCACTACATGCAAATGTCTAAATGATTCTTTTAACTTTTAGATTTGATATGACCTAATCCATATTTACCAATGCGAGAATGAATTTACTTTGCAATGACTGAAATCAACCCTAGATATCTTTTGGATGTGAAATATAATGTAATTTCTTTTACCTTTTCAAGGATTTTTATGATGAACATGCAAGCCTAAATGATGAATTCAAATGCCTTAAGATCTAATTCATATTTAAAAATGATATATTTCATATTTTACAAGGTTTAAAATGTAAGAAAAAATTGGGTTCACCAAAATGTTTGATTGGGAAAAGGAATCACACTCTTCCCAATTCGATTAGAAGGATGAAAAATTATCTCAAATCCACTTAACTGAAAAAAGGTCTAAAATGAAGAGTTAGAATGGTGGATCAGGGTTCTAATCCCTATGGTGAAAATATGGTTGGAACTATAATGTGTTGATGTGATAATGATTTTGATGATTTCTAATTAACTAATTTTGAATGATGCAAAAAAATGACTATATAAGTTCTATGAAAATACAATAATCTATTATGAATTTTGATAAACTAAATGCAATCGAATAAAAATATGATCCGAAAATGTAAAAGGAAATATTAAAGGAACCTATGATTAAAACTTGAGCTTGAATTAGCTGGTATAGGGTGTAGTGTTCCCTATATTTTCCTCCTTTTCTAGATCTGAAAGTGCATGCCTAAGGTTGCTAGTTTGTAGCTTCTATCCTCTCCGTCTCATAGTTGGAACTTTGTTTATTGATGAGAAAATCTACTTTCTATAACTTGACAACTTGTAGGGTTTAAGTGCATGAATGAATAGAGAGCTTTAAATCCTCCTCTAATTAACTTTAGATCTACAACCTACACACATGAAAAGAGGGGAAGGGTTGTGCCATATAGAGGCTTGCCTATGTCAAACCTTGTGTTGTTGTTCCTACCTCCACAATGGAAAATTATGATATAAAAGAGATCTTATCCTTGGTTGGATAGAGGCTAATGACATAATTAATGAATTAACAACTTGCTGTAAATCATCACTCAAATTCAATATCCTTGATGGATTGAAGTCACACTCATCACCTTCAAGAATCTATTTTTGCTTGAATTGAATTGATTTGAATACCTACAAGTGTTAGTTCTCAGAAATAAAATGCATGCAAAACATGAACACAACTTACATAACATATGACATAATGCTTGAATAATGAAATGTTGGAATAATCTTGATAATTCTACTCTTGAGTGCTCTTGAAATTATTTTTTAAGTATTCTTGCTCAATAGTTTTTCTCCTTTATTGCTTAATCTTCAAGTGTTGTAAATACCTTGTATTTATATGCAATTATTCTAATTTTCTAAAAATAAAATGTTGATAGATAATAATTGAAATTGGAAATGCAAACAATAAATCACCGACATTGACATATTAAAATTTGGAGCCAAAAATGTTGGTCAAACTCCTGCTTTTTAGGGATCAAAAGTGTTGGGGGTAAAAGAATACAAAATATTAAATGCATAATTTGATTTCCCATGTTTGATTTTCCAATAGTGTTTATGAAATGGGTGATTAATGTATAATTAGGTTCATGCACATATGAGGGAGTAAAATCTAATGTGAAACTATTAAGGGTGATAATTTTTGATGCTACAAGTAATAACAATAAGGAAAAAGTAGGAAATAGAACTAGAAAGTGCAGACATAAAATGAACTAGCATTCAAATTTGAGGTTGAATTGGTAGGATAGTGGTATTGGACACCCTAGTCCAAAAGTGCTAATTTTTAGGGTTTTAGAGTTGGTATAGGGACATCAGGGTATGCATATCTCAGTTTATGAAAACCTAGATCCAAATTTTGACAATTTGGCAATAATATGTGTTTCCCTAATTTGATGATGAAAGGTACATGAATGCTTGAATTAGGTTTTAAAGGTTGGAGATCTCAAAATCCACTTCAATCAACTTTAAAACTACAACCTACAAGAAGGACAAGGGGAGAAAGGTTGTGTCGTATAGGGGATTGCCTTGGTCAAACCTTGTTTTGGTGTTTCCACATCCACAAATGCATGTGATTATAATGATATAAATCACTTTCTCTAAGGGGTGAAAAATCAAACAAATAAAAATGAATGATAAATAACATATATGTAACTTACCACTCAAATTTGAATTCCTTGTTGGACTAAAGCCATTTTCTCATCATATACAAGAATTCTTGGAGATCTTGCATGTGTTAGTTCTCATAAAAATAATAAACATAAACATAAACATTAAACACATTACAATACATAAACATGAATTTTCTAATATGTTGCATGTTTTTAATTGGTTGTAACTGTGATGCAAATATTCTTCTTATTCTACTCTTAATGTTGCATTAAGTTTCTTTAAGATGCTAGAGATATTCAAAATTTCATAGATTGCTTAGGTGTTCAAATTGAGGGAAAAAAAATATTTATATGAGTTTAAAAATATTTCATGCTAACCATTAAGATAAGATAATAACTGATTTGAATTATTAAACATATTGAGGCTGACATTAAGATATGATATTTAAGGCTTGATTAGGTGGGATAGGTGCACTAGGCTCCCTAGTCCAACCCTTTTTAACTCTTCAAAAATCCATTAAATAAATATTTAATTTATTTTATCAAATTTAACTCAATTTTCCAAAAACAACAATTAAATTGATAAATTATAAGAATAATTAGTCACTTGAACTTAAGAGGGTACCAAACCTAGTGTGAAATTATTAAGGGTGAAAATTTATGATAATACAATTAGCCCCCACTTTAGTGAGGGTATATAATTATGCTCATACTCACACTAAAGTATAGAGAGTTCAAAGAGTCATTTTGTCTAAACACTGAGGAGGAAAAATAATGCTAAACTAGGAGATGTGATAGCTTCTAGGCTAAGGATCCTATTGAACAATAATGTTGAGATAAGAGGAATACACACAAAATAATACACAAAGCAACAAACATATAGTAATCCATAAAGCATACACAGAGAAACCATGATGCAAACACTAAGCATATACAAAGCATATACGAAGAAAACACAAAGTATATATGGAGCATATATGAAGAAAACATGAAGAAAAGATGATGCAAACATGAGAAAAATATGGAGCATACAAAAATCATATGAAAAAAAACATAAAACATACAAAGGTAAAAAAATATATGAAAGGTATGGTGTCATGGACTAGGAAGATCCAAAAATTCTTACTAGGATCCATACTAGAAATGGAATCCATAAGTCACAAGCTAGAAAAGTATGATATTTTCTAGGTGTCTCATGAATAAGTGGAAGCACCATAGGCTAGTGAAGTCTTATATTCACTAGGTTTTATCCCCAAAAGAAATAACACAAGCTAGTGAAGTCTAATATTCACTAGGTGAGCTCAACAAGTAAGAAATTAAAAAAACCATGCTAGTTAAGTCCACTATTCAATAGGTGAGTCTCATGTTAATAATATTAGAAATTATAGGCCAAGAAAAAGATGTTGTTTGCTAGGTAACTCCAATAAAGTGATACAAAGATTATCAATATTTTATGATAGCATCACCAATTTTGTGATGTGAACCAAGTTAAGAACATAGTGAAATTTTTTCCCCCACCTCAAAATAATTGCTAATGCCAACTGGGACAAATTTTATTTAAGGTAGAAAGAATGATATTTGTAAAATGAGAAATTTCAATAGCCATATTCCATTTATGATATGTCTCAAAATCCATGTCATGACACAAGGTTGCCTCTAAGGATAAAATTCACAACTTGATGTACATTAATAGCACATGAGGGATCCAATTTTATTGGTTTAGTATGATAGATATTATATATCAAAATTGTCATTTGAATTAACATCATTACCCAAATATTTTGGAACAACCAATAGAATGGAAGAAGACTCCATGAAAATAAATAAAAAGTAATAATTTTAGATCAACATGGAAGAGACTTGAATGTCCCAATTCTTTGCACCATCCCTAAAAGGCGTAAAAGGTGTATTTATGACAAATAGAAGAATACATATACAAATAGAGGAATTTCACAACATATTTGTTCTCTTTTTATCATTGTACCAATGAGAACATCAAGGGTCATCCAAAGAGAAGTAACAAATAAAAATACACACCAAGCAACACATTACGAAGAGTGAAAATATATGCAAACATAATACAAAGAAAAAGGGTATCACAAATAGTGAGATGATCTATAATAGATTGTATACATCCCAATATTGCTCTTCATATAGAGATGGTAGAAAAAATGCTAGAGGTACTACAAGTGTAGTACAAGGAGAGAAAATAGGTTCAACATATGTTGGATCACTCACTATAGAAGAATCATCATGCATGCCCACAGAAGATAAGTTCATTGATTCCACAAAGATAAGCGACAATCATTTATGATTTTCATTGGTTCATCCATGTTATCATAAAAAATAGAGTAAAAATATACCACAATTGGTGTTATGGTAGTACTACTATCATGATCACAAGCACTATAAATTGGTTTTGGAAGATGGGCAGAATAATCTTGTGGAATACATGGTGGTGATAGTGATAAGCTTTCTAGTTTTTGGCTTGGTTCAGAAACATAAGGTTTAAAACTTGGTTGCATGGGAGAGGGATCTTTAAGTGATGATTCAAAACCTTTCAACAATTTGGTGAGTCATAGCATGATTTTGTCTCCTATGTTATTTAACATTTTAATTTTTTGTGTATGATCTTGAGCTTGTGCAAGGGGAGCTTGGGTGTCTTCTACATTGGTTTTTTTCTTCCTTTGCAGCAGGAATTGATGGAACCACCAAAGGTTGAAAGATAACAAGATAGGATGTTAAACCATGTAAAAAATATTTAGGGGAGATGCTAGAAACATTCCAAAAATCTCTCCCTCAATGTTACCCATGGGGATTCAAACTCATAACTGTGCTTTGATACCACTGATTGGGAGCTGAGTTGGCCATTTTTTTCCAAAAGGCACAATTGTTCAAGAAATCGCTACCATCCTAGTTAAGGACCAATGGGAGGATGTTAAACCATGTCACAAATCTTGAGGGGGGATGATGGAAATGTTTCAAAAAAAAAAATAGGTAAGATATTGTGGATGGAGAGAGCTCATATTGGTCCACAAGACCCACATTATCATCATAGATATAGCTAGGGATATATGCATACACTAAAAATATCTCACCAAGGAGCACCAAAGGTTTGACTAGGGTAAATCATATCTCAAATGGAAGTACTCATGAGTAAATTTAGGGGGAAAGATTCTTCCCTCACACCACACTAAGTGAAGGAAAAAATATATTAGGCTAGGATGAACAAGGTTTCTATGGATTCCTCAAAATATCTTAAGGGTATATGAGGAAAAATCCATAGATGAAAGGTATTTGGCTAGGAGGAGACAGTAACCCATTCTCCACCTTCAATTCCCCAATGTATAACGTTCTTGGGGCTTAGCCAAGATTTAAAATATTTCTACTTCCAAGATGGGTGTCTTTTAATCCAACCCTTGGTATTTATACTATATTGGAACATCAGAGTTGGATTCATTCCCTAGGGTGAAAAAATCCCTAGGAAGTCCACTAGAGGGAATTGTTGGGAAATGGGTGTCTCAACCTTGCTGCATATTTCTCGTAATAGTTATTTTTATTTAATATTCTCTACAACTATTACACATTGTCGGTGCATTCAAAATTGGTTTATTAGTTGTCATATGATGCACATGTGATAGTATATCATGGAAGGGTTATTTTTAGAGATTCTATGATAGATTTAATGACATTTGTAAGGGTCAAAAATAAGGGTTTTCATTTTGGACGTGAGAGCTTATTTTTAGATTGGAATCTTGGTGGAGAAGCTAAGCACATGGTTTTGTAAACTGTTGGTGGTTTCTTGTATAGCTAGAAGTCTATAAATTTAAGGCTTGAGGAGTGGTTTATGTGGTGAGTTTGCAAGTACTCTTATGCTTCTGGAATGCTGCTAGAATTCTTTTAGAATTGTTTACCGATTATACTCTCGTAAAAGACTTGCTCTGCAAGTGTATGTAATCTTGTTGTTGGATTTGAAATACATTGAGCAGGCTTTGGAGTGTGGGGTTTTTCACCCGAAAGGGTTTTCCCCATGTATATTTGGTGTTTTTGTTAATTGTTTATTTTCTTGGTATGAATGTGTTGCTGGAATTTTTGTAAATTTTTGATCAAGTTTTATAAGTTTTGCATAATATCTCTTCTCAAGATTGGCATAGAAAATTGTTTTCGCTACTCTAATTTCCTTACAAGTGGTATCAAATATTGATCACCTTTGGTTTTAGTTGTGGGTTTTTTAGGTTTTTGAGCTAATCAAGGTTTGAGTGGGAGCTTGTGCAGAGGATACTTTGTGATCTTATTGCAGATATCTTTCTCAAATGGAAAGCATATCTGGGAGGATTGAGGTAGACAAGTTTTTGGTACTAACTTTGAAATGTGGAAGCTGAAGATGGAAGATTTGTTGATTGATCAGGATCTATGGGATGTAGTGGATGCAAATGTCTAGAGGCCTATGAATGCATCTTTGACTGTAAAATATGATGTAATGAATAAAAAAGCTAAAGGTCTCCTTAGACTATATCTTGCAGATTCAATCCTGATAAATGTACATGAAGAACCCACTTTGAAGGATATTTGGAAGAAGTTGGGTGAGATATACCAAGCCAAATCTCTAGTAAAAAATATTTTCTTGAGGAAGAAGTTGTATTCCCTAAGAATTGAAGAAGGTGGATGAATTTTCTGAGCATCTGGAAACATTCAATATGTGGGTGACTCAGTTGACCTCTGTTGGGGTTAATATGGATGAAGAAGAAAGGTGCCAAACTTTGTCGTGTTCATTGTTAGACTCATGGGACAGTCTATCCATGGCCATTAGGAGCACTTCTATCATATTGAAGATGGAGGACATTATTGGTTCTCTACTCTCCGAAGAGATGAGAAGGAAGGTCTCTTTGAATGCCAAAGAGGCTTTGAGTGTTCGAGGAAGTCAAAAATAATGAGGCAAAGATGAGAAGCAACATGGCCATTCCAAGTCCAAAAATAAGGGGAGATCAAAATCTCTTGGTAAGTTGAAAGTAATATGCAGGAGTTGTGGCAAACCTAGACACTTTCAAAAGGACTATAAAGAAGAGAAGAAAAAAAATAAGAAGAAGCAAGATTCTGATTTTGAGTCTGAAAAGGAAGATGAATATGCCTTTATTGCAGCCTTGGCCACTTGTGCAAGTGATAATGTATGGTTGATAGACTCGGGTGCATCTTTCCACATGACTCCTAACAAAAAACTGGTTTAGTAAGTATGAAAACTATGATGGTGGTAAGGTGCATTTGGGTGATGATTCTTTCTTTGATATTGTTGGCCATGGTAGTATTCATGTGAATTTTACTAATGGTAGAGTTAGATGATTTGATGGTATCTTGCATATCCCAGGACTAGCAAGAAATTTATTATCTATTAGCAAGCTAATAGATGCAGGTGTGCATGTACAATTTTTTGAAGTAGGTGTGAAAATGGTGAGAGGTGCTATGGTGATAGTGAGATGAAGTAGATTGGGTAAATTGTACCAGCTTGATGTATGCATAGTTGAATGCAATAACACTTCTGATAAGATTAAGCCAAAAGCTACTTCACTGAAAAAAGAGATGGTATCCTCTTCTACAGATGGTCGTGGCTCTTGGGTACCCAAAGGTGCTTTTTCTATTGAATCAAAGTTTCCTACAGAGAAGACCATGTTATGGCACCAAAGGCTTGACCAAATTGGAGAGAAGGGTTTAAAAACCCTGAAAAATAAGAACCTCATTGAGGGGTTGAATTATTGTAATCTAGAGTTTGATTTCTATGAACATTGTATTTATGGAAAATAGAACTGTGTTCAGTTTTACTCGTCTTCTCATAAGTCTTCATTCGTCCTAGATCTGATTCATTGTGATGTATTTGGTCTTGTTGATGTTGCTTCTATTTGTAAATCAGTTTATTATGTTACTTTCATTGATGATTTTAATAGGAGAACATGGGTGTATTTTTTAAAGAGTAAATCTAAAGTTTTCAGTCATTTTAAGGAGTTCAAGGATATGGTAGAAACTCATACTAGGAAAAAAAATTAAATGTTTGAGGACTGACAATGGCGGTGAGTACTATTTTGCAAACTTTGATAAATTTTGTACAGATTACGGGATTAAAAGACAAAAGACAACTTCGTATTCTCCACATCAGAATGGAGTTTTAGAAAGAATTGTTAGAATTGGCTATGGATGCCAAGATCTATGGACCAAATGGAAAGCACAAAGAAGAAAGAAAATAATATGACAAGAATAAACTATATTCAATGTCAATGATAATGCTTCAATGTGTGTACAAATGTAGTAGAGACCCCTTGGTTATATAGCCAAGGTGAGAACATAGGAGTGCATAAAATTATGACAAGTGTCATAATCTTATGACATGAGACAACAATGAAAAGCTATCACTCCACCTAAAGTGGAAAGGTGATAATGTGATAACCACCACAAATAGTGGATCTACCACAAAAGGTGGAATCCTAATCACATGATATGTCCATGAAAGGTGGAGTTGATAGAGTGATAACATGATAAGTCCACCAAAGGTGGAAATTCTCCAACAACTCCTATGTGGTCCCTAAGTAAACTTAACTAAGGTGTAATTATGACCTAGGGCAAGGTACAAAACATTTAATTACACCAACAAGAATGAAAAAAACATTGATGGAGAAGGCTAGGAGAATGTTGAGTGGAGCTGGTCTAGAACAAAATTTTTGGGCTGAAGTTGTTGCCACTACTTGTTATTTGATAAATAGATCTCCTACATCAATTCTTGTTGATAAAATGCCAATGGAGGCTTGGTCGAGGAAAAAGCTTTCACTTAGACATCTGAGAGTTTTTAGTTGTGAGGCATATGCACATGTGCCTAAGGATAAGAGAATTTTTTTTTATTCTAAGGCTATCAAATGTATCTTCATCGACTACAACTATGGTGTGAAAGGATACAAGCTTTGGGACCCTGTTGCACAAAAAGGTAATTTATTCCAAAAGTGTTAATTTTAGAGAGTCTAAATCTTCTCCTATTAATTTTCAGCCAGAACAACATAAAGAAATTGAACATAAATTGGATGTGGTTCAAATTCCTTCTATTCCTGAGGAAGATGAATTGAGACCCCAAAATAGACAAGAAGTTGAGGAGAGCTCATCAAGCTCTAAATCTTCAGAAGAGGAGGAAGAAGTAGAAGAACCTCAACCTCAACTTGTTCGAAGGTCTACAAGGCAAAGGCAACCACTTGAAAGGTATGGGTATTCACCTGATGATTGGAAGTGTATATTTTCTTTGAATATTAACATTGATGAACTGAGATTTGTGCAAGAGGATTTGGGTATGAATGATGCAAAGTCTTGGAAAATAGCCATGGATGAAGAGATGGAAGCTCTCAAAAGGAATGATATATGGGACCCTATACCATTGCCTGGAGGTCGGAAAATTGTTGGATGTAAATGGGTGTTTAAGAAAAATATTGGTTTAGATGGAAATGTTGAAGAGTATAATGCACAATTGGTTGTGAAGGGATACTCTCAGGTTAAGGGTATTGGTTACAGTGAGATATTTTCTCCTATTGCTAAAATTTCATCCATTTGGTTTTTATTATCTATTGTAGTAGCTTATGATCTAGAGGTGGAACAAATGGATGTGAAAATTGCATTCCTTCATGGTGATTTGGAGGAAGAAATTTATATGACATAGCTAGAGCACTATGTGGTAAAAGGTAAAAGAAAGTTGGTTTGTAAGTTAAAGAAATATTTGTATGGCCTTAAATAAATTCCTAGGATGTGGTACCAAAAGTTTCATACATATGTGTTGAGTTTGGGATTTGTGAGGTCTAAATCTGATCACTATGTATATTTTAAATCTAATGGTGATTGTTTCCTAGTAATTGCTTTATATGTTGATGAAATGTTGTTTATTGGGAAATGAAAAGGCTTGATTGTAGAATTGAAATCTCAGCTCTCTATGAAATTTGAAATGAAAGATCTTGGTGTAGAAAAACACGTACTTGGAATGGAGATTAGAAGAGATCATGAGAACATAAAGCTATGGCTTAGCCAGAGTAAGTATGCTTGTTTTCTTTTGCAAAGGTTCAACATGCAGGATTATAAACCACTTTGTGTTCCTGTTACATTGGGAACTGAGCTCTCTATTTCACAATGCCTTACATCCTCATCAGAGGTGGAAGACATGAGTAGAGTGCCTTACCAGAGTGCAATTGGAAGCTTAATGTATGCTATGGTTTGTACAAGACCAAACATTTCCCAAGTAGTGGGAGTTCTTTCTCATTTTATGTCTAATCCTAGAAGAGTGCATTGGGATACAGTTAAGAGGGTCTTCAAATATTTGTGAGGTACAACAAAGTACTCTATATGTTTTCAAGGCATAGGAGATCAACATTCCCTAAGAATTCATGGTTTTGTGGATTCAAATTAGGCTAGTGATGTCGACAACAGAAGGTCCACCAGTGCATATGTGTTTACTCTTAATGGTGGTGCAATCAGTTAGGTGAGCAAGTGACAGGTTGTGGTCACTTTTTCCAATATTGAGGTGGAGTATATGGTAGCTACTCATGCCTATAAAGAATCCATTTAGCTGAAGCATTTGTGTTTGGATATTGGATTTAAACAGGGTGCAGTTACACTTTATTACAACAGTCAGAGCGCAATATTCCTTGAGAAGAACCCGAATTTTCATGCTAGGACCAAATACATTGATGTTCAGTATCAGTTTATGAGAGATATGGTCGAGTATATGAGGGTGAAGCTAGAAAAGGTAGAGACAGTGGAAAATGTTGTAGATGCATTAATTAAGCCCATGAGCATAGCGAAATTCAAGTGGTGTTCTGAGTCTATGGGACTTTTGGCCCCTAGCAGTTGATCCATGATGGTATATTTCCCTTGGCCCTACAAGGTATTCAACAAGTGGGAGAATTTTGCGAAATGAGGTGTCTCAACCTTGCTACACATTTCTCGTAATAGTTATTTTTTTTTAATATTCTCTACAGTTGTTACACACTGTCGGTGCATTAAAAATTGGTTTATTAGCTGTCATAAGATTCCCATGTCATAGTATATCATGGAAGGGTTATTTTTAGAGATTTTATGACATCTATAAGGGTAAAAAATAGGGGTTTTTATTTTGGAAGTGAGAGATTATTTTTAGATTGGAATCTTGGTGGAAAAACTAAGCACATGGTTTTGTAAACCACCGGTGGTTTCTTGTATAGCCAGAAGTCTATAAATTGAATGCTTGAGGAGTAGTTTATGTGGTGAGTTTGCAAGTACTGTTATGCTACTAGAATGATGTAATGCCCCGCCATGAAACCCTAGAGGAATTTGCATCACAATGCGGAAGCGTACAATTTTTTTACTTAAAAGTGTATTACTAACAAGGAAGATGCACAACACTTCGTAACATCCTCTAAGGAAATGCAACAAGATTACATCTAAAATCGTAACACATACATTACTCTTATAAAGCATTTAATTAAATTACTAATCATATATTTTAAAACACATACACACAAAGAATTAAAGATACTAACACATAGAACATAATATAATAAGCTTTAGATTACATTAATTTACAAGTAAAATTGCAATAATCATTCCTGAAATGAGGTAGATCACACCTTACTATTACATATTACAAAACCCCTCCTCAAATACAACTAAGGAGTGAATTAATTACAAATACCATTTGAAATAAAATACATCAAGACAATGGAATGAAACCACCGGCATCCACGAGCTCTCCAAAAGGGAAACCCCGCCAACACGATCTATAAACCAAGGGGGACCCAATGACGTAGGGCACACTTTCCTCCCAATCAAGTGGTACTCGAAGGCCCACCCCCCATGCTAGGAGATAGTAACAAGGATACATGGACAATCCTTACAACCTATAGTCTCAGGCCAACTCATACTGGCTCAACCAAACACATGATTCTAACAAATAAAAGGTCACATTGTTTCTAGTTAACACAATCCATAACTTAAAAAAACCCACATATAGTTGACCTAGGATAACTGTCACACAAGATACATGAGTTACCTGTCTGATCTTTCCAGATCCTGGCTTCCATCAAGCTTCACTCTCCTACTGTCGACACACGAAACAAAATCCAAACCACTCCATCCAAAGGAGGAACCAAATCACACAATCTACTTCTAATCTAAGGATGCAACATATGTCAAAACCCTCTCCAATGCTAGAGGCAAAAAACATAACAAATCCACTCCTTACAAGGAGGAAAACATCACATAATCCACTCCTAATCCAAGGAGGCACAAATCCCCATTCTTGGAAACCGAGTAAGTCACTAACATGGCTCCATGCATTACTCAAGGGAATTACAAATGGTTGACATCAAAAATCGACAACCCCAATCCAATTAAGAACCTCTGGAAGACTTACAACTTACTGACTAACACTTAACCCATTTCCATCAAACAAGAATACAAAGGAAATAATCACTGAAGGCAAAAACAAGGAAATAAACTAATTTTGGATACACTAAATCCATTTCCCTATCATATTGTATTCATAGTAAAAAAAATAAAATTCCTTAATAAAATAATTAAATACCTCTTCAGACTCAGAGAAGGAAATTACTAAATTTCACATAGAAACAATTTCCTCGATTCCTTTTAAAAGCAATTTAAAAATTTATTGAAAGATAAATTCAACTAATTATTCTACTTATACATAAAACATGCATCTCCTTTAACTACAATCATTTTAAATATATATATATATATATATATATATATATATATATATATATATATATAATATGTATGCAAAAAATTATACAAAATAAATTATTATATATATCACATATATTCCAAATAGTATATATATATATATATTATTAAATATATACCCTTTTTAAATTCATATGAAATATGAAGTGTATGTCATAAAAATGAAGCATATGAAATAAAATTCGCAAACACAAATTTTTGTTTTTATTTTTTAAAAGAAACATTACATTGGGCACCGGTTTGTACTAAGTACAACCGACCACCCTAGACTATAGGAGGCAATACTCCTTATGGGGCAGTGCGTCCCGCCTTTTTGGGTGTGCGCACTGCCTTATAAGAAGTGCTCCACCCTATTAGAGTGGGCGGTGGGGATTCGACCCACCCACCAACCACTAATAACATAACTTCATTTATTTTATTTATATTTTACAATATAAATTTCAATTTCTTCCGTACTCTGATTTTTCACACATAATTTAATAATATTTTTTTTAATCAAAGGATCTCCCAAAGATACAAGTTAATATATATATAGGTAGTATATATATATATATATATACAACACAATGTTTGCAGGTATATATATAATTATATATATATATTTATTTAAACTTGGTAAATGAAAATATTGGAATAGGGGAAATAATTTCCAAATAATATTTCTACAGAAAAACTTATAGAGGAGAATTTAAGAGACAAATATTTTTCCCCAAATTGTTTATCTGCATATTGTTTTAATTTACTCCTACAAAGAATTCCATTCTTTATAGATTTCTTTGAAATTTATTATTGTTTAAATAAATTTATTTACAGAGGTTTTAACAATTTTCAACACAAACCTATAATTAAACTTCTTGTAATACCCCTTCATTTTTCTTTGTGTGTTTGCTTTATGTTATGTTGGGATGCAGCTACTGTTATACTAGACACACCTGGTTGTTTGTGTTTTGATCGCCACTATTGAGCGACATTGATTATTGTGTGATGTGGATTATCTGACTATTGGTTCACATGCATTATGGATTATTGATGTTAGTAGAGTTAGCATGAGATATTGTATTATGTGATTTCTAATTATGATGTAATGTCAGTCTTGGATGAGTGTATTGGTGAAGAGGACGGTTTGCATCATTCGCTTGCGAGCGCCCTATGAATCCGTGATTCCTTCTTCAGAGTGTGTATTATATACTGGATATACTATATTATGTTGTTTACTTGGTTGCAGGTTGCAGGTACATGACACAGACTCCACTTGGTTTCACAGGTCTGAGCGTGTCGATCCAACGGTTAAGTTGAAAGGGAGATAGTAACTAGGTAACATGTGTTAGGTCTACGCACTAGCCTTAGTGTGTCGTTTGTTCTATTTTGTGAGTCGTGTCTACTTGGTTTAATGTTATATGATTTTATTAAGATGCTTTATTAGTCAATCATTATGTTAGAATTATTGTATTGTTGAAAGTAGAGTTTAATTTAAATATTAAGTGAAATCTATGTTTAGATGAAGTATATATGCTGATTATGAAATTGTATTAATTAAATTTTAATTTATTTAATTAATTAAATTAATCTTGAAAAAGGTTGAATTTAATTATTAAATAATTAAAATTAATTAATTGTGTTATTGCATTAAATTTAATTAAATTAAATTAAAAGAATTGAAAGAATAATGAAATTGCATTTGAAAATCAATTTGGGGTTTTTGAAAATGGGAAAAGGAAATAAATATCTATTTTCACTTTGCATGCAAAAGGAATTAGGGTTAGATTAGATATTTTAGTTTTAATATGAATGCATGTTTCAATTTTTGAGGGGAGAAGTTTTGGAAGGTTTTTATTTTGAGAAGAATTTTTGAGGAATTTTTGGCAAAATTGGCACAAAGAAGGTTTTGGAGCAATTTTGGATTGTAGAGTTGATTGAAGAATAATTCGTTTGCAATTATCAAGTTCTTGGATTGGATCCGTGCAAGTTTGAAGAAATTGCAGGAATTCTTGGGACAAAGCTTGCATCAGATTTTCATCTCCATCTGTAGCTTTGGATTCCAGGTTTTGTCTTGTTTGATTCATCTCATATTATATTGTTTGCAAATTTGTTGTTATTATCATTTGTGAAATTGAAAATTGTTTGTTGAATCTGGATTCAATCCATTAAAATTTGGGGAAGAATGTTTAAATTTACTATAGCTTTAAATTCCATAAATGGGAGAAATTAAAGAAACATGGGTTAAATTAAACCTCAATTTGTGTGTTCAACACTTAGGTTTTGGAATGAAGTTTTACCCTTTTTAATTGTTCAGATCTGTTCTTCAAAAGAAAATCAACCCTTGTAGAAAACCTTCTGTATGAGAACATGATTGTTTGAAATTCTATATTTAATTGTTTTTGTAAAATTTATTGAATAATGTTAAAAGAAATTTAATTTACACCTTTTATTATTCGAAGGATATTCTGGAAAATTCATCAATTTCATGATGTTGGTTTTTAAAAAATTATATTCCCTATTTTACCAGTTTTAATATTTTGTGAAAATAATTATATATGTATTTATTTAATATGTATTGTATTTGGAATTAATATAAATACATGAAACATGTAAATTTATTTACTATGTTAATTGTTTAAAAGTTAAATAATTGTCATGTGTAAAAAAGGTCGCCATCGGCACAGTTTTCTAAAAACGTCGTTAATGGCAAAAATTGTATTTGTTCTGTGTATTTTGCTAAAATCCGAAATAATGGGGAAAATTTTAAAATAAAAAATAAAAAATAAAAATAAAAATAAAATAAAAATAAAAACAAATCATAAAACAAAACTTAATTGAATGTGATTGGTGGGGATGGAAGTACCCCACCGCTCACACCTACCATGGAAGGACGTGCTGCCATGGGTAGTGCACCCACCGCATGGGGGGACACACTGTCCCATGGGGGCGCGGCCTCCCCTGACTTTGGCGGCCTCCCTTGACTTTGGTGGCGACTCTACTATGTATAGTGGTCAGCGAATGTACCAGCATGCGAGCTGGTGGTACCGTCCGGTTACGGCCATGCTTTACCTTTATTCATTGTTAGCGATTTTTTTTTGTAATTCGTGCTTAGTCCAGTTTGTAAATGGAAATTTTTGTCTTTGAATTTTACTTTATTGTTTCCTAGAATAAATGTATTTATATAATTTAGAATATAATATAGATTATATATATATTTATTTGGTGAAAAGAAATTTTGATTTTGGATATTGTTCAGATTTAATTAATTTAATATTCAGTCAAAATTTATTGTAAAACAGAAAGTTATTTTTTTTAGATAATTTTAGCATGTTGTAGATTTAGTGGGATTATATTATTAGAAGGATGTTATTTAAATAGTTAAAGGATGCTTCATAATAGATTCATTAGGACATATGTATTTATATTTAATGTTCAAATTTAAATTATTAGTGCATACATGTAATTGGCTAATAAATTAAACTGAAGTGCTTATGAGGATGTTTAGATAAGGTTTATAAGTTTATTTACTTAAAGAACAAATTTAATTGATTTAATGTCATGTTGATATCTCTTTTTAATTTCAATTTCTGCGAGATACGTTAGATAAGAATATGGATTTAATATATCCAAATATAGTGGAATTGATTGCTAGTTCACCTCTGATATTAAATTCTCTTTTGTTAATTGTTTGGGAAAGGGTTATTGCATAATTATTGAAAAGTCTTCCAGTGTATGTGGGTCATTCCCATGTTAATTAATATTCATCTTTTCCTTGGGTAGAGTTGTATGAGTTTGTTTTCCTCCTAGTGTTGGAGTGGGATTCTTATTGTCATTTCCTAGATTAGGAGAGACAGAGTTATTCAGTTCTATAACACTTGAGTCACCCTTGGAGTCTAGATTGGAGTAGTGAGTTATCCATTAGAAGAGTGGCTTTTGTTAGGGGCTGGAGCCCAAAGAGGTAAACCGGGTAACCTTCGAAAGTGTTTTTAAGAAGTGATAATTAAAGTAAAGTATTTAGATTACTAGGATGCATTCACATTAACCAAGATAAAATTAACCTCACTCGTAGACACAAGGGGCTTGTTTAGACTTGGGGTGAGTGAGAAGGCCTAGAATGGCAAGGTCAACTAGCTTGTCCATACGAGAGGTAGTTGATTCTGCTTGAGTGAGTATGAGGGCCGGGATTCGATTGAGGTCACCAGGATTACCGGAGCCTATGAAGGATGCCCACAGGAGATCTCATGACGCACCTTGCGATGACACTCTATCTAGGATAACCTTGAGTATATGTTGTGTGTATGGTTTCTTTAGCACACTTGATTTTATTATATCTGGAAGCAATGTAACCATGTTAGTGTTAGATTTATATTGTGCATATGTATGGTTGAGTCAGTTAGTTCTATTAGTCAGCCTTTGGTTAGAGGTAGTAGATATCTTGTCCATGTTGTATTTTTACTATCTCCTAGCATGGGGGGTGGGCCTTCAGGTACCACTAGGTTGGGTGGAACATGCACGAAAACCATTGGGTCCCCCATTGTTCTTCAGTTCATGGAAGCGAGACATCCAGTTGGACAGCTTGCGGATATTGTTACTCTCTTCTTGTTCTATTGTAATTCTTCTTATATCAGTTGTATTTACCCCTCTTGTTGTTATGAGGTGGATCTTGTAATTATTATACTTATGTATTTTTACTCATTCTGGGAATGAGGATTGTAATCTTGTAATGGTTTATGTAATGGAATTATGTAATGGATTTATGTGATGGTTAATCTATTCTATCTTGTATTTACTTATGTTAGATGTATGTCATTACATGAGATGTTTAATTGTAATGTAATTTAGATGATGTATGTGAATGGGAATTAAGTAATCTCGGTTACGTAGCCTTAGGGGAGGTTGTCAATTATAGGTGAACATGTATGTTTAATTCAACTTAAAAAAAAAAATTAGTACACTTTTGTAGCGAATTGAAACTTCCTCTAGGGTTGCATGGCGGGGCATTACACATGGTATCAGAGCAAAGGTTTAAACACTGGTTGCTCTAGGATTATGATGTACCCATTAAGCTTAGTTGCATAGGTTTTTAAGTAGACCTTGTCTAATACCCTTTTGTGTCTGTGTAGGAGTATGCCTCCTAGACGCGGACGAGGGAGAGGATGTGGATGTGGCCAGGTAGGTGGTCGAGGGGAGAGTCAGCATGACTCACCACCTCATGTGTCACGTATACCAGAGCAGGAGGAGCATCAAGCTTCACAGAATGATCTAGGAGGTGGTGGTAGACAGATAGATCCTATTAGGGTCGAAGTTGGATGCAAAGCCTTTGAGGAGGCTATGGCATTATTAGGACCACGATAGGAGGTACCAGTAGGTAACCCTGCGATTGTGACAGTTACAGCTCAGTCTGATATGTTAGCAGTGAATTATATGAGGGACTTGATTCGATCATAGCCACCTCGATTTGATGAAGTAGGTACTAGTCTTGAGGCCGAAACCTGGTTGATAGGACTTGACCGATGTTTCTCCATGCACCCGTTTGATAGTAACACCAAAGCACGATGCGCTATAATTCATCTCCGAGGTTTTGCAGCCACTTGGTGGAAGCTAGAGGAGCTGAAGCTCCATATATACATGAGTACAGTATCATGGGAGATTTTTCTTGAGAGATTCAGAGCCCGCTTTCTCTCTGATCATTGGCGTCAGCGTAGAGGCGATGAGTTCCATGCCATACATCAGCTAGCCATGACAGTTAATCAGTATGAGAGGAGATTCTACAAACTCAAGCAGTTCGTGGGTATAGGGGATGATGAGGGAATGCTAGTGCAGCATTTCATCAGGGGCTTAAACGCCCGTATCAGTGGAGGTGTTTGGTTCTTTGAACCCAAGTCTATGGAGATAGTTGTGGAGAAGGAATGGCTGGTGGAAGAGAACCTGACTATGGCGCTAGGAGGTCATACAGGTGTTAGTATTGGTGGTGGTATAGGAGCTGGGACTAGTGCTTGAGGGGGACAGACACAGGGAGCTATGCCTCCTAAGACTCAGCAGGTATCAGTAAAGGGCAGTTAGCAGCGGTCATTTCAAGGGAAATGGAAAGGTTTCTAGCAAGGACAGGGTAATAGGAACTGGAGGCGCATGAAGCGTTTCAATGCTGAGCAACCTGCTCAGAGTGCCTAGTCTACTTTTGGAGGCAGTGTACAACAGTCTAGTGCACCAGCAGGAGGTAGAGGTTATGGTAGAGGCACAGGTTGCTTCTCTTTTGGTCAGCAAGGCCATATTGCTAGGATGTGTCCCAATAAGGGCATGTCAGGATTTACACAAAGACCAGCAGTGTCAGAGCCTATAGTGGGAGATGCTGGTAGAGGACATTGTGTGTTTGCAGCGGTTGATAACTGCCAAGCAGAGCACTAGGGTACTGTAGTAGAGACCTATGGTATGTTACTAGGTAACCTTGTTACTATTATTTTTTATTCAAGAACATCAGATTCTTTCATTTTTTCATCGATCGTGTCACATTGCAGACTAGGTGCCGTAAGGCAAGCTGATAGGTGGCAAGTAGAGTTAGCGTCTGGTGCGAAGGTTGCATCACATTCTGTAGTGCCTGACTGTAGGTTGGAGATTGGACCACTTTCCACTACCTTAGATCTTCGAGTTATACCATTGGGATCCTATGATGTTGTTATAGGTATGGATTGGTTAGAGGCTCACCGAGTAGTTATTGATTGTCGACATAAGTCAATTCGGTGCATTAATGCATCTGGTGGAGAGGTGGATATTATAGGAGTACAGAGACCGATATCTTTGAGGATCATCTCAGCTATGCAGTTGAGGAGATGTGTTCGTCGTGGATGTTAGTTGTTTCTAGTTACAGTGAGGATTTAGGTTTAGGAGATGGAGAGGAGAAGGTATCTCTTGATAGTCATCCTGTTCTTCAGGAGTTCACTGATGTCTTTCCTGATGACATTCCAGGGATGCCACCTAGGAGAGATATAGATTTTAAGATTGATTTAGTACCTGGATCAGAGCCTATTTCATGAGCACCTTACCGTATGACTACTCAGGAGCTGAAAGAGTTTTGCTTGCAGTTGGAGGAGTTATTAGAGAAGGGATTTATTCATCCTAGTGTTTCACCTTGGGGAGCACCTGTCATCTTCATGAAGAAGAAGGATGGTTCACTTCGGTTGTGCATTGACTACCAACAATTGAACAAGGTAACGATCAAGAATCGTTATCCACTTCCTAGGATAGATGACTTGTTTGACCAAGTCAAAGGTGCTACCATCTTTTCAAAGATAGACCTTAAGTCGGGATACCATTAGCTTCGTATTTTTGATGCAGATATACATAAGACAGCGTTTCGGACATGGTATGGTCACTACGAGTTCACTGTGGTACCATTCGGGTTGACGAATGCACCATCTGTGTTCATGAGTTTGATGAATGGAGTATTCTGCACATACCTTGATAGGTTTGTTCTTGTGTTTCTTGATGATATATTGATATATTCCAGGATAGTAGAGGAACATGAGGAGCATTTGCGACAGGTTTTGCAGTGTTTGCGAGAAAACCAACTTTATGCCAACTTGTCGAAATGTGAGTTCTTTAAGTCTTAGATCAAGTATCTTGGTCATGTGATCTCAGGAGAGGGAATATCTTTGGATCCTTCGAAGATTCAAGCTATTCTTGATTGGCCTACGCCCACGAATGTGGCAGAGATCCATAGTTTTATGGGGCTTGCAGGATATTATAGGAGGTTTGTGCAGAGTTTTGCCAGGGTAGGTCATCCTATCACTTCTCTTCAGAGGAAAGGGAAGAGGTTTGAATGGTTAGAGCAGTGTGAGTCAACTTTTCAGGTTCTTAAGGATAAGCTGACTAGTGCACTGATTTTAGCGATACCTGATCCCACAGGAGATTTTGTGGTATGTATTGATGCATCTTTGGAGGGCTTAGGTGCAGTCTTGATGTAGGAGGGATGAGTGATAGCTTATGAGTCGCGTAAACTTAAAGATCATGAACTTAATTATCCCACACATGACCTTGAGTTAGCGGCATTAGTCCATGCATTGACTAGATGGAGACACTTCTTACTTGGGCACAAGTTTGAGTTACACAGTGATCATAGGAGTCTGTAGTATATTTTCACTCAACCGAATCTTAACACTAGACAAAGGTGTTGGATGGAGTTCCTTTGTGAGTATGACTTCGAGGTGAAGTATATTTAGGGGAAAGAGAATGTTGTAGCTGATGCACTTAGCAGACATAGGAATGAGATTTCTGAGATGACTCTGATGGTAGATTTACGAAGTCGGATCCTTGCTACTCTTCCAGCAGATAGTTGGTACCGGGATGTGAGAGCAGAGATTGAGGCAGGTAGGCCCCATTGAGGGCAGATTTACAAGATATTCACTTGAGTCAGATGGGTTACTTAGGCATTTAGAGCGTATTTACGTTCCTTCAGTAGGTGACCTTTGATCTTTGGTTTTGATCGAGGCTCATCGTGCTCCTTATTCAGCCCATCCTGGGGTGAAGAAGATGCACACAGATCTACGCCAGTTATATTTCTGGCCAGGGATGAAGAGGGATATTGCAGATTTTGTAGCACGATGTTTGGAGTATCAGCGAGTGAAGGCTGAACACCAACATCCAGCAGGGCTTCTTCAACCACACCTTGTACCTGAGTGGAAAAGGGATATTATCTCACTGGACTTCATTGTTGGTTTACCCAACTCCTCGCGATGACATGATGCCATTATGATGACGGTCGATAGGTTGATGAAGGTAGCACACTTCTCGCCTATGCGTGCTTCCTATATGCATCATTAGTTGCTCGAGTGTTCATGGAGGATATTGTGAGGTTGCACAGTATTCCGCGTTGGATTATTTCTGACAGGGATCCAGTGTTTACTTCAGCTTTGTGGACATCATTACAGCATGCTATGGGGACACAGTTGAACTTTAGTTCAGCATATCACCCTGAGATAGATGGACAAACAAAGAGGGTTAATCAAATCCTCGAAGATATGTTACGCATGTATGTCATGGATCAGCAAACATGGTGGGAGGATTATCTTTATTTAGTAGAGTTTGCATATAATAATAGCTACCAGAGTTCCATAGGCATGGCACCCTTTTAGGCCTTGTATGGACGTCCTTGTCATACTCCTCTTAGTTGGGATCGATTGGAGGACAGAGTGTTATTAGGACTTGAGATGTTACAAGATATGGAGTAGTAGGTGGATCGGATTAGGGAGCACTTGGTGGCAGCTCAGGATAGGCAGAAGAAGTATGCGGATACACATAGGGTGGATCGTCAGTTTTCTGTTGGCGACAGAGTATTTTTCCGGGTGCGTCTACGAAAGAGTCCTATCCGATATGGAAAGGGTTCTAAGTTGGCGCCTCGCTTTGTCAGACCTTTCGAGATACTCGAAAAGATTGGTCCAGTTGCTTATCGACTTGCTTTGCCACCTAGTCTTGCACGTATACATGATGTTTTCCATGTTTCAGTTCTTCGACCTTATCATCCGGATGTTACTCATGTCCTTGATTGGGATTCTTTACAGGTAGAGGACGGGCAGCTGGCTTTGGAGCCTGTGGCCGTAATGGAGCGTAGAATGCTCGCTCTTCGAGGGTGAGATATTGAGCAGGTCAGAGTACAGTGGGATCCCAGGGATGATACTTCATCCACTTGGGAGGATGTAGTTAGGATGAGGGAGTTATATCCCCACTTATTTGAAGGCTTCCAAGAGTAAGCCTGGTCTTTTGGGGGGAGAATGTAATACCCCTCCATTTTGCTTTGTGTGTTTGCTTTATGTTATGTTGGGATGCAGCTACTGTTATACTAGACACACCTGGTTGTTTGTGTTTTGATCACCACTATTGAGCGACATTGATTATTGTGTGATGTGGATTATCTGACTATTGGTTCACATGCATTATGGATTATTGATGTTAGTAGAGTTAGCATGAGATATTGTATTATGTGATTTCTAATTATGATGTAATGTCAGTCTTGGATGAGTGTATTGGTGAAGAGGACGGTTTGCATCATTCGCTTGCGAGCGCCCTATGAATCCGTGATTCCTTCTTCAGAGTGTGTATTATATACTGGATATACTATATTATGTTGTTTACTTGGTTGCAGGTTGCAGGTACATGACACAGACTCCACTTGGTTTCACAGGTCTGAGCGTGTCGATCCAACGGTTAAGTTGAAAGGGAGATAGTAACTAGGTAACATGTGTTAGGTCTACGCACTAGCCTTAGTGTGTCGTTTGTTCTATTTTGTGAGTCGTGTCTACTTGGTTTAATGTTATATGATTTTATTAAGATGCTTTATTAGTCAATCATTATGTTAGAATTATTGTATTGTTGAAAGTAGAGTTTAATTTAAATATTAAGTGAAATCTATGTTTAGATGAAGTATATATGTTGATTATGAAATTGTATTAATTAAATTTTAATTTATTTAATTAATTAAATTAATCTTGAAAAAGGTTGAATTTAATTATTAAATAATTAAAATTAATTAATTGAGTTATTGCATTAAATTTAATTAAATTAAATTAAAAGAATTGAAAGAATAATGAAATTGCATTTGAAAATCAATTTGGGGTTTTCAAAAATGGGAAAAGGAAATAAATATCTATTTTCACTTTGCATGCAAAAAGGAATTAGGTTTAGATTAGATATTTTAGTTTTAATATGAGTGCATGTTTCAATTTTTGAGGGGAGAAGTTTTGGAAGGTTTTTATTTTGAGAAGAATTTTTGAGGAATTTTTGGCAAAATTGGCACAAAGAAGGTTTTGGAGCAATTTTGGATTGTAGAGTTGATTGAAGAATAATTCGTTTGCAATTATCAAGTTCTTGGATTGGATCCGTGCATGTTTGAAGAAATTGCAGGAATTCTTGGGACAAAGCTTGCACCAGATTTTCATCTTCATCTGTAGCTTTGGATTCCAGGGTTTGTCTTGTTTGATTCATCTCATATTATATTGTTTGCAAATTTGTTGTTATTATCATTTGTGAAATTGAAAATTGTTTATTGAATCTGGATTCAATCCATTAAAATTTGGGGAAGAATGTTTAAATTTACTATAGCTTTAAATTCCATAAATGGGAGAAATTGAAGAAACATGGGTTAAATTATACCTCAATTTGTGTGTTCAACACTTAGGTTTTGGAATGAAGTTTTACCCTTTTTAATTGTTCAGATCTGTTCTTCAAAAGAAAATCAACCCTTGTAGAAAACCTTCTGTATGAGAACATGATTGTTTGAAATTCTATATTTAATTGTTTTTGTAAAATTTATTGAATAATGTTAAAAGAAATTTAATTTACACCTTTTATTATTAGAAGGATATTCTGGAAAATTCATCAATTTCATGATGCTGGTTTTTAAAAAATTATATTCCCTATTTTACCAGTTTTAATATTCTGTGAAAATAATTATATATGTATTTATTTAATATGTATTGTATTTGGAATTAATATAAATACATGAAACATGTAAATTTATTTACTATGTTAATTGTTTAAAAGTTAAATAATTGTCATGTGTAAAAAAGGTCGCCGTCGGCACAGTTTTCTAAAAACCTCGTTAATGGCGAAAATTGTATTTGTTCTGTGTATTTTGCTAAAATCCGAAATAATGGGGAAATTTATTTATTTTTAAATTAAAAAATAAAAAATAAAAAATAAAAAATAAAAACAAATTATAAAACAAAAATTAATTGAATGTGATTGGTGGGGACGGAAGTACCCCACCGCTCACACCTACCATGGAAGGATGCGCTACCATGGGCAGTGCACCCACCACATGGGGGGACGCACTGTCCCATGGGGGCGCGGCCTCCCCTGACTTTGGCAGCCTCCCTTGACTTTGGCGGCCACTATACTATGTACAGTGGTCAGCGAATGTACCAGCATGCGAGCCGGCGGTACCGTCCAATTACGGCCGTGCGTTACCTTTATTCGTTGTTAGCGATTTTTTTTGTAATTCGTGCTTAGTCGAGTTTGTAAATGGAAATTTTTGTCTTTGAATTTTACTTTATTGTTTCCTAGAATAAATGTATTTATATAATTTAGAA
Source organism: Sequoiadendron giganteum (assembly GCA_007115665.2). Classification (NCBI taxonomy): domain Eukaryota; kingdom Viridiplantae; phylum Streptophyta; class Pinopsida; order Cupressales; family Cupressaceae; genus Sequoiadendron; species Sequoiadendron giganteum. Next base: position 472,098,423 of record CM021108.1, on the reverse strand, counting down.
TATAATATAGATTATATATATATTTATTTGGTGAAAAGAAATTTTGATTTTGGATATTGTTCAGATTTAATTAATTTAATATTCAGTCAAAATTTATTGTAAAACAGAAAGTTATTTTTTTTAGATAATTTTAGCATGTTGTAGATTTAGTGGGATTATATTATTAGAAGGAAGTTATTTAAATAGTTAAAGGATGCTTCATAATAGATTCATTAGGACATATGTATTTATATTTAATGTTCAAATTTAAATTATTAGTGCATACATGTAATTGGCTAATAAATTAAACTGAAGTGCTTATGAGGATGTTTAGATAAGGTTTATAAGTTTATTTACTTAAAGAACAAATTTAATTGATTTAATGTCATGTTGATATCTCTTTTTAATTTCAATTTCTGCGAGATACGTTAGATAAGAATATGGATTTAATATATCCAAATATAGTGGAATTGATTGCTAGTTCACCTCTGATATTAAATTCTCTTTTGTTAATTGTTTGGGAAAGGGTTATTGCGTAATTATTGTAAAGTCTTCCAGTGTATGTGGGTCATTCCCATGTTAATTAATATTCGTCTTTTCCTTGGGTAGAGTTGTATGAGTTTGTTTTCCTCCTAGTGTTGGAGTGGGATTCTTATTGTCGTTTCCTAGATTAGGAGAGACAGAGTTATTCAGTTCTATAACACTTGAGTCACCCTTGGAGTCTAGATTGGAGTAGTGAGTTATCCATTAGAAGAGTGGCTTTTGTTAGGGGCTGGAGCCCAAAGAGGTAAACCGGGTAACCTTCGAAAGTGTTTTTAAGAAGTGATAATTAAAGTAAAGTATTTAGATTACTAGGATGCATTCACATTAACCAAGATAAAATTAACCTCACTCGTAGACACAAGGGGCTTGTTTAGACTTGGGGTGAGTGAGAAGGCCTAGAATGGCAAGGTCAACTAGCTTGTCCATACGAGAGGTAGTTGATTCCGCTTGAGTGAGTATGAGGGCCGGGATTTGATTGAGGTCACTAGGATTACCGGAGCCTATGAAGGATGCCCACAGGAGATCTCATGACGCACCTTGCGATGACACTCTATCTAGGATAACCTTGAGTATATGTTGTGTGTATGGTTTCTTTAGCACACTTGATTTTATTATGTCTGGAAGCAATGTAACAATTTTAGTGTTAGATTTATATTGTGCATATGTATGGTTGAGTCAGTTAGTTCTGTTAGTCAGCCTTTGGTTAGAGGTAGTAGATATCTTGTCCATGTTGTATTTTTACTATCTCCTAGCATGGGGGGTGGGCCTTCGGGTACCACTAGGTTGGGTGGAACATACACCAAAACCGTTGGGTCCCCCATTGTTTTTCAGTTTGTGGAAGCGAGACATCCAGTTGGACAACTTGGGGATATTGTTACTCTCTTCTTGTTCTATTGTAATTCTTTTTGTATCAGTTGTATTTACCCCTCTTGTTGTTATGAGGTGGATCTTGTAATTATTATACTTATGTATTTTTACTCATTCTGGGAATGAGGATTGTAATCTTGTAATGGTTTATGTAATGGATTTATGTGATGGTTAATCTATTCTATCTTGTATTTACTTATGTTAGATGTATGTCATTACATGAGATGTTTAATTGTAATGTAATTTAGATGATGTAGGTGAATGGGAATTAAGTAATCTCGGTTACGTAGCCTTAGGGGATGTTGTCAATTATAGGTGAACACGTATGTTTAATTTAATTTTTTTTTAAAAATTAGTACACTTTTGTAGCAAATTGAAACTTCCTCTAGGGTTGCGTGGTGGGGCATTACACTTCCTAAACCTTATATCATTTTCCTCAAGGTTTTACCAATGTTTTATCTATTAAATCCATAGAGGATTCCCAAATCTTGCTCTCTAATTTCGCTATAAAAAAAATCCTACATAGGCTCTAGATTTCTTCATGGCAATTAGAGAAGCCTTAAATTTTTATTTTCTTAAACAAAATAAACCTTTTTACTACAAATCCAACATAACAATATTTTCAACAATAATACAATTCCATTTAAATATTTAAACCAAAACAATAACATAAGAATAGAACCTATTTCAATGAAGTTTCAGGAGTAATTGGAGTTTCTAATGCCAAGCCTCTTCCAAAGCTTCCAACAAAACCTTCACAACTTCTTCCAAGTAACCAAAATTATCAAGCACAATATTAATTCACAATCACAACAATATTCTTTCCCAACAAATCTGAGATTGCACAATTCCTAACAAATTTTCCATAATTCAAAGTTTTTTTCCCAATTTCTTCATAGCAAGCCCATCTTCCAAAGTTTTTCAACATCCCAAAAATATCCTAACCTTTTCCGTGAAGAAGCTTTTCGCTTCCTCACCCAAAGCCAAGATTCCCTCCGGGAATTAATTTTCCCAACAACCCCAAATTAATTAACTCAAAATTGGTGGAAAAATAAAAAATATCTTTTAACAACCACATTTATTTTCACAAAATAATTTAATAATTTGAAAACATAATTAATTTCCAAATTAAATTTAATTCCATTAACTAATTTCTTAATAAATAGTTTAATTAATTAACTGAATTACTTAATAAATAAATTTAACCACAAGGACTAAATTGCTTTACTAAATAAATTAAATAGAAAGTTTACATCAATATTATCTAAAATTAATTAAATAAATAATAACATCATTTAATGCATAATTTAACATTGATTTCCATAACATAAACTTTGTAGAATTAAATAGCAATAGACAAGGCAAACGAAGACACATCGAACATGGACTGACGACACATTGTGGCTAGGGTGTAGTCTTGACATAGGTAACCTAGCTACTATCTCCCAATCAACATACCGTTGGGTCGACACACTCAAACCTGTGAAGGCAAGTGAAGTCGATGTCATGTACCTACAAACCTATATCCAAGGCACCAATAACACATGTATATAAAATCATCATAAAACACATTGTGAAGAGGAAATCATAGAATCATAGGGCGCTCGCAAGCGAGTGATAAAATCTCATCCCCTTCACCAATACAGTATCACCAAACTAACACTTCCATCATTAATAAAACTCATGATCAATAATCATGTTACAATAAACCAACATTATTCTTAATCAAAGCATGTCATGTATAACATCAAGGAAAGTACATCTCATCACACACATAGTCCATGTCACTCTATAAGAAATGATAAAATAATAGAGTATCATAATCTAACATAAGAGAAAAATAGAGGGGTGTTACATTCTCCCCCCCTAGGGTCAGGCTTACTCTTGGAAGCCTGCAAAAACCCCTAGTACAAATTCCGCAAATACACACATATTCAATGGCTCCAAAATTGAACCACTACATACACCAACATAAAAGTAACAAAATCTAGAGTTATAATCCTCTAAGCTAAATAAACTAACAATCCAAACAATCCACATAGTCTCAAAACTCACATCCTAACATATCAAGAATCAAAGCAAAGGAAACAACATTAATGGCACTTCATCAGCCTCCTGTACCGCATGATTTCCATGAACTTCTGAATCAGCTACCTATCCACTTATAACAATCTCCACATTTGTACCCTGATGCTCTAGTTGATGATGATTAACCATTGCACTCATTCCACGAGTCCTTCCTGCATCGTTCGTTGTTGGCTCCATAGCCACCAATCTCTGACTAGTTCTAGGTGTGTTCCTTTGAGAACACTATCTCGCTAAGTGGCCCTGCTGGCCGCAAGAGTAACATCTTGAACCACTACCTGTTGCAAACTATGTGCTCTGAGTTGACTAGATGAGACGATGGAGTTGTTCTCATATCCAACTCTGAATCCTCCTATGCGTAAGATGATCACCCTAGAACCCGAAGACTACTAGGTACACCCCATCAAAAGGAACACCAATCATCCAGTTTCTAAACCCCGAACGTCCATAAAAATGATTGTTGGGTGGAGAACATGCCCTCAAAATGTCCAACATAAGTCTTGCTAAAGCTGAAATATTTCTCCTATGGATCCTTTCCCTTTCCCTAAATACCTAACGACCACCATCCTGTCTAGAGCCAAGCCAGGTAATAATCTCCCCAAGCATAGAACGTAATAAAGGACCCAGGTGCTCCTCACGATCATTCTTGTGGGAGCTCTGAAAAGTAGGTTTCTGACAATCGACTCCATGACCACCTCTTTTAGGCATCATATACACACCATCCAAGAAAGGAGTCACAACCAAGAGGAGAAATTAACATACAAAAACTCATACATAAAGCTCCATACCCATGTTTAAACATGAATAATACATATGCACACCAACATACAACACCGAAAATCACAACATAAGGCCACACAAGGGTCCATTTGGACACTAGAAAGCAACATACCAATCCATGATGGAAGAATCCATGAACCAAGAGAAAATAACCATCTCACATAAATCAAACATCACAATCAATGGCTTGATGGTGTTAGGTCACATGTAAGGTGAGACCATCCAAACAAGACCACAATGACGTATCTCTTGTTGTATAAGGTGATTAGCCTCCAAGAGAGTCATCACACATAGGTGAGTAGTGGGTCCTAGCTGCATAGCAGTCTCACATACCCCCATCCTCTATGTTTCCTACGTCTACTTCCTTGTACACACTCACCAAGTCCGTCTCATATGTCATTAGAGAGGAATCACAATATGACACATAGCCGACATTGAAAACAACAAAGATAAAAAGCTTTACCACCAAGTTCATAAAGAAGAGAAAATTAAAGTTCAATATCAACAATAAGGAAATAAATATGCATAATTTCAACACTAACTCAAATATGTGGGGATTAGGTTAGCACTTATGGATCAAGTATCCTGATCCATCATAAGGGAAAGTAGTGGGTACTTTTCCTCGAGATTGGTTGATCTAAGATGCTCTACTTCGTAATATGTGCATGCTACACACTCCACCCAATGAACTTGTGGCTACTACTATCCCTTCATGGATTGAAGATCTAGAGAGCCAAAATAAAAAAAACTACTTTTGGTTACTCTTATATATAAGTTTCAACCACACATGGGTTGGCCCTCAATCAGGTAACAACATGCAAACACACACAATGGTATGGTAGATGCCACACAAAAGTGTAACTTTTTCCCATGGATGGGTACCAAGTATCACCATCACATGGACACACAAAGCAAGTACAAAATATTCACAACACTCAAAAAAAGACACAGTTATTGGTTCCTTACATTTACAAGGGGTACAACTACATACATAATCCCATCTAGGAACATCATATTCCATAACCCATGGGATACATATCATAACTTTCAAACCATAAATTTTTATCAAGTTTCTTTCACACTACTCTTTTCCACAAAGTACACCATGCTAATGTAAAATCCATGAATACGTGGTCACTTAACAATTCCACTAACATATTCACAAGGACAACTTAGTGGACTCAAATGTACCCATAATACCTAGTGTATGAACTTGGGGCTCTGAAACCATGTGTAATGCCTCACAACGAAACCCTAGAGGAAGTTGCATTACAACACGGAAGCATACAATTTTTTTACTTAAAAGTGCATTACTAATAAGGAAGATGCACAACACTTCACAACATCCTCTAAGGAAACGCGACAAGATTACACCTAAAACCATAACACATACATTAATCTTATAAAGAATTTAATTAAATTACTAATTATACATTTTAAATGCACATACATAGAAAGCATTAAAGATACTAACACATAGAACATAATATAATGAGCTTCAGATTACATTACTTTACAAGTAAAATTACAATACTCATTCCTAGAATGAGGTAGATCACACCTAACTATTACATATTACAAAACCCCTCCTCAAATACAACTGAGGAGTGAATTAATTATAAATACCATTTGAAATAAAATACATCAAGACGATGGAATGAAACCACCGAAATCCATGAGCTCTCCAACAAGGAAACCTCGCCAACACGATCTGTAAACCAAGGGGGGCCCAATGATGTAGGGCACACGTTCCTCCCAACCAAGTGGTACCCGAAGGCACATCCCCTGTGCTAGGAGATAGTAACAAGGATACATGGACAATCCCTACAACCTCTAGACTTAGGCCGACTCATACTGACTTGACCAAACACATAATTATAACAAATAAAAGGTCACACTGCTTCCAGTTAACACAATCCATAACTTAAGAAAACCCACATATAGTTGGCCTAGGAGAAGTGTCACACAAGATACATGAGTTACCCATCAGATCTTTCTAGATCCCATCTCCCATCGAGCTTCACTCTCCTACTGTCAACACATGAAACAAAATCCAAACCACTCCATCCAAAGGAGGAACCAAATCACACAATCTACTTCTAATCTAAGGGTGCAATATATTTCAAAACCCTCTCCAATGCTAGAGGCAACAAACATAACAAAGCCACTCCTTACAAGGAGAAAAACATCACATAATCCACTCCTAATCCAAGGAGGCACAAATCCCCGTTTGTGGAAACCAGGTAAATCACTAACATGGCTCCATGCATTACTCAAGGGAATTACAAATGGTTGACATCACAACTCGATAATCCCAATCCAATTAAGAACCTCTGGAAGACTTACAACTTACTGACTAACACTTAACCCATTTCCCTCAAACAGGAATATAGAGGGAATAATCACTGAAGGCAATAACAAGGAAATAAACTAATTTTGGATACACTAAATCCATTTCCCTTTCATATTGTATTCACATTAAAAAATAAATAAAAAATTCCTTAATAAAATAATTAAATACCTCTTCATACTTAGAGAAGGAAATTACTAAATTTCACATAGAAACAATTTCCTCGATTACTTTTAAAAGAAATTTAAAAATTTAGTGAAAGATAAATTCTACTAATTTTTCTACTTATACATAAAACATGCATCTTTTTAAACTAAAATCATTTTAAATATATATATAATATATATCCAACAAAATATACAAAATAAATTATTATATATATAAATATATACATATATATCACATATATTCCAAATAATATATATATATATATTATTAAATATATACCCTCTTTAACTTCACACAAAATATGAAGAATATGTCATAAAAATGAGGCATATGAAATAAAATTTGCAAAGACAAATTTTTGCTTTTTAAAAAAAAAGAAACATTACATTGGGCGTTGGTCTATAATAAGTACAACCAACCACGCTAGACTGTAGGAGGAAACGCTCCTTATGGGGCAACACATCCCCCCTTTTTGGGTGGGCATGTTGCCTCATAAACAATGCTCCACCCTATGAGAGTGGGTGGTGGGGATTCGACCCCCCCACTAACCACTAATAACACAATTTCAAATCTTATTTTTTTTATTTATATTTTACAATATGAATTGCAATTTCTTCTGTATGATGATTTTTAACACAAAATTTAATAATATGTGTTTTAATCAAAGGATCTCTCAAAGATACAAAGATACAAGTTAATATATATATATATATATATATATATATATATATACAACAAAATGTTTGTGGGTATATATATAATTATATATATATATATATTTATTTATTTAAACTTGGTAAATGAAAATATTGGAGTAGGGGAAATAATTTCCAAATAATATTTCTACAACAAAACTTAAGAGGATAATTAAAGAGACAGATTTTTCCCCAAATTGTTTATCGGTAGATTTTTTCTAATTTACTCCTACAGAGAATTCTATTCTTTATAGTTTTCTTTGAAATTTCTTATTGTTTAAATCAATTTCTTTACAGATGTTTTAACAATTTTCAACACAAACCTATAATTAAAACTTCCTAAACCTTATATCGTTTTCCTCAAGGTTTTACCAATGTTTTATCTATTAAATCCATAGATGATTCTCAAATCTTGCTCTCTAATTTCACTGTAAGAGAATTCCTACAAAGGCTCTAGATTTCTTCACGACAATCACAAAAGCCTTAAATTTTTATTTTCATAAACAAAATAAATCTTTTTACTACAAATCAAGCACACCAATCTTTTCAACAATAATACAATTCCATTTAAAAATTTAAACCAAAACGATAACATAAGAATGAAACATGTTTCAATGAAGCTTCTGAAGTAATTGGAGTTTCTGATGTCGAGCCTCTTCCAAAGCTTCCAGCAAAACTTTCACAGCTTCTTCCAAGTAACCAAAATTCCCAAGCACAGTATTAATTCACAATCACAACAGTATTATTTCCCAACAAATTTGAGATTGCACAATTCCTAACAATTTTTCTACAATTCAAAGTTTCTTTCCCAATTTCTTCACAGCAAGCCCATCTTCCCAATTTTTTCAGCATCCCAAAAATATCCTAACCTTTTTTTGTGAAGAAGCTTTTTGCTTCCTCACCCGAAGCCAAGATTCCGTCTGGGAATTAATTTTCCCAACAACCCCAAATTAATTAACTCAAACTTGCTGGAAAAATAACAAATATCTTTTAACAACTACATTTATTTTCACAAAATAATTTAATAATTTGAAAACATAATTTAATTTCCAAATTTAATTTAATTCCATTAACTACTTTCTTAATAAATAATTTAATTACTTAATAAATAAATTTAACGACAAGGATTAAATTGCTTTGCTAAATAAATTAAATTTAATTAATTAAATTAAATAGAAAGCTTACATCAATATTATCTAAAATTAATTAAATAAATACTAACATCATTTAATGCATAATTTAACATTTATTTCCATAACATAAACCTTGCAGAATTAAATAGCAATAGACAAGGCAAACAAAGACACATCGAACATAGACTAATGACACACTATGGCTAGGGTGTAGTCCTGACACAGGTAACCTAGATACTATCTCCCAATCAACATACCGTTGGGTCGACACGCTACATCCTATGAAGCCAAGTGAAGTCGATGTCATGTACCTGCAAACCTGTATCCAAGGCATCGATAGAAGATGTATATAAAATCATCATAAAACACACCGTGAAGAGGAAATCGTGGAATCGTAGGGCGCTTGCAAGCGAGTGATGCAATCTCATCCCCTTCACCAATATAGTATCACCAAACTAACACTTCCATCATTAATAAAACTCATGAGCAATAATCATGTTATAATAAACCAACATTATTCTTAATCAAAGCCTGTCATGTATAACATCAAGGAAAGTACATCTCATCACACACATAGTCCATGTCGCTCTATAAGAAATGATAAAATAATAAAGTATCATAATCTAACATAAGAGCAAAATAGAGGGGTGTTACACTTATATATATCCATTATTTGGAATATATATATTGTATCAGAGTCAGGTTTCGATCTTGGGACCTGTGGGTTATGTTGTTATGCTATTGGAATTCTACCAAAATTATATTAAATTTTTTTTTGATTAGGGGAAAAGTAGGTTTTGATGGGACTTGAAACCCAATACAAAATGGTTTTGAAGGGACCCGCAACCCTATCAAAGGATAAAATGTCGCATCAGAGATAAAACATATACCAACAACAACATTAAGAATACAACATGACAAACAAGCTACACAAGGGAAAGCAAGGGCCAAAACCCTTAACTGAATACAAACAGGTCTTACCTAGGACCTTAAACCCTCAACCAGGTTTCTCCAGGACCTAGAACCCAAAAGAAAGCCAACATCAAGTTTTTTCAGGGATCTTAAACCCACAAAATCCAAACTCCCCACCTTAGTAGGGCAGTTAGAAATCATAACATAGCATTGAAAAATAACATTCTTCACTTGGAACTCATCTGCCTGAGCCTCCAACTAAACCTCTACCTCAATAAGAGAAGGCTCCCCTCTATAGGAGAGGATGAAATGAAAATCTTTTCCACCAGAGAAAGAACTTCCAACTAGGACCACAACACCCCACTCCACCTCAATAGGAGAGGTCTCCGCCTTAGAAGGAGCAATCTTCACCTCAAAAGAAGACAACCATCATGGAACCAAAAAGAAAGCACCAACCCCCGAAGAAAGGCAAGACCTAACATCCTTTGGAAAAGAAGAAAACAGGAGCCATGAAGAAGTAAAGGAGAGAATTTCAACCATAAACCAAGAGAAGAGGAATAACTAAGAAAAGACTAGAAGCTCAGAAGTTAGGGCCAATAAACATGGAACATGAAGCGATCCAGCCCACATCATAACAATCTATTGTAGGAACACCACTAAACCAAACTGCACTAACTGAAAGATCTCCACCTCAAAAACCAATAGAAATTCCTCCAACAGAACTACAACCCCCTTCCACAAATGAGACAGTAAGGAATGAAAAGGGCACCAAACCATCAACTCTCTTAAAGGATAACTTCTACCCTCCAAGCAAACATTTTCGATAGAAAAATGGAGGGAAAAGGACTACTCCACCACAAAATCCATAATAGATAAAACTTAGAAGCCCAACGTCTTAAGGCCCACCAACCCCATGATAGCCAAGAGCTACTAGGGAAACTAAGAAAATAAAACGCTAGAGAGCAAACACCCAAACCCTAAATGAAAGAGACACTCCCAACAAGAAAAGAGCCATTCACAACACCACCAACTAGGAGTCTCCAAAATCAAACAAAATATTACCAACATAAGCTAGTCAGTACCAGAAGAGGATCAAAAGACCCCTGAGCTCCACAAGCCATCATGAGAGAACAAGCAACCAACAAACTAAACACGCAGAAGAAAACAAAAAACACCTCCAGGCAACTCCAAAAGAAGCCCATTGAGTAGAATCTCCCAATCATTAACATCATGAGAAAGGGAAAGAACGAAATCCCTCTATAGCACTAAAGAACCAACAACGCCCTCAACGATGCCCACACCCAGAGTCAAAAAGTCCTTCCTGCGTAATACAACCAATGAACAAACATGATGAGAACAGGAGGCAGGACGTCAAAGACCAACCACTCCCCCCACAACACTTCCCACTTCACATGCTCCATCCCCCTCACCTTTGTCTCCCGCTTCCTCCTCAAAATTCAAAACATGCGCTTCACGCCCACACCCGCTCAACGCCATTTTTCCAAGATAAATGATTGTCGTTTCTATTTCTTTCAAAATTATTTACTGATTATACTCCTATAAAATACTTGCTTTGTAAGTGTATTTAATCTTGTTGTTGGATTTGAAATACATTGAGCAGGCTTTGGAATGTGGGGTTTTTCACTCAAAAGGGTTTTTTGTAGTGACCCCCTGATGACGTTTCTATTTTAGTTGTTTGGAGTTGTTGTTAGCTATTTGATGTCAAGACTATGTTACCTTGATGCTTTATGTCATGGTTTACATGACCAATTATTAAACTCAATTGATGATACACTCTACTTATTATGTTCTATTTATTTCTCTATGATGACATAATTTTAATGACATATGTTGATTCTATAATGTTTATGTTGATACTAAGATGTGATTGATTCTATATTTTATGTAGTACGCCAGTTCAGTGAAGGAGACGGTTTAGCAGTACTCATCCGTGAGTGTCCTACTACATTGTGATTCTTCTTCACGGTGTGTTTTCATATGTATATATATATATATACAGGTTGATCATTTGACTGTGCAGTGTGATGCAACATTCAGGTATAGGCATCAACTGCACCTGCTTCATCAGGTCTGAGTGTGCCATGGTTCAATGGAATCGTTGAAGGGAGATAGACTTGTCCTCTATCATGAACCATCATTATGAAAGAATGTGTATCAGTTTGTCACCTTTATGTCTTGTTGTCATATTGTTCGATGTTGTCTTGTCATGTTGTGTTTTCAATGTGTCCATAATGTTATGTTTAGATTAATTTAACAATTTAAAGTAATGTTATGGTTAACAATTTATTTAATTTGAAAATTTATTTTTAGAATATGGTGAGATATTAAAATATATGAATTGCAAAAGATTAATTAGTTGTGATTGATTTGTTTGTGCAATTTAGCTATTTAAAAAAACTAAAACAGTCAATTGGAGTTGAAGTTACAAAATATCTGTATTTTGAACTCAATGTTAGGAAAGTTGAAACTCATTGATTAATGGCATGCAATCTATCAGTTAAAGGATGAGGATTGAATTTTAATTATAAATCAATGATTTAAGAAAGATTATGCAACTTTTGGGATGACAATTGTTTTCACGACAAATATTTAGGAAAGAATATTTTTCTATTTTTCTGTGTCTTTGGTTTTGAAAATTTTGGAAGTTGCGAATTCAAAGGCCTGACAGGTGACAAAAGGTATCCAAAATCAGTTTCCTGTGTTCTTTTCACTCTTCGTCGGAATCTGGAAGATTATTCCAATTTTTCTCCTATATTTTGTTTCGTTCTTGAATATGTTACTTGTTCAAAGTTATTGATCTTTCATTATGAATCTAGTTGTTAAATTACTTGCGCATACACTAGAAAGTGGAAAAATTGTCAGATTTAAAGAAAATAATGTGACAATAAAAATTTAGCTCTATATCTATAAAATTGTAAGATAATTTCCTTAAAACCCCATTAATGGTCTATAAAATGAATAATTCTTTATTTTCATAGTTTGCATGTATGATTTAATTGTTGTATCATTTTATTGATGTTTCTTGTCTCTTAGTATCACAAGCTCTTTTGAAACCGAAATTACATCGCTCCTTGGTTTATGAAAACCACCTTCGAGGATGAAGTTATCAAGAGACGTGCGTTATTCTTAGAATTATTTGGTAACCAAACTTATGGTAGTCTTCTCATTCAATTATCTCATGATTCTGCTTGTAATAACCAACGTTGTCTTTTATGTCTATTTCTCTTTCATGGACAACATAATCATCCCAACAAAATCTCCTCGATATACTTCATACGATTACTTTGTGAGACTTGGTTGTTTTAGATCTTTATCATCCTTTGCATTCATTTAGGATCTTTGCAAGATATTTTTGTTGTCATTTTCTTATCTTGTTGTGTGTCCTTGATCTGGTGTTCTCCTCGATAAAATCATTCTGCATACTTTGAGTGATGAGTTTCAACGCTCATTATCTTGCAAGCCTTTCATTTTATTAATTGTCAATTTCAGTTTGATGCAGTCGACACCCTTACATCAGTCACCACTCACTTATCAGGTCGATGCATATTTTGTAGTCGTCCTTTCCTCTTTTAACTCTTGTTCACCATTTGTTTTCGTCTATAAACTTGCCTGGTGAATGGTTGATATGGTTTTGTATAGAATTCGCTTTCTTCCAATAAAAATTTCATTTTAGTAATCAACATAAGCTCTGTATGAATTTTCTACCATCGCTGTCGACTAAATCTTATTTAATTTACCAGATCTTGAGTTGTTGGAGAGCGTCTCTTTAGGGTTGCATGTAGTTATTTGTTGCCATCATTGTTAGCTAAGGATTCTAATGACTACACTCGTTGTTCTTATCATTCACTTTTCAGACTTAAGTCGTCGTTGTTTTTCTTTTGGCATTAAGCTTTTAATTGGAACATTGCAAATAATACTTATATAAGAATTTCCTCTATTTTGTTGACTTGTAACACCCATGATGGTGGTGAAATGACATTAGTTTCCTCAAGATGTTTGGGCTTGCCATTGGTTTCCTCTCCCTGAAACACTAGGGTATATCACAGTCAGTACATGTTTATGCTCTTTAACAGTGGGTATTTATGTTTTCGTATTAGGTTTGTCACTTATTCAATCTCTTAACTTATGAATAGTTTGATTACCTTACACTGCCTTCAATATGATGATAGGTGTATAATTTTAAATATGTATATATAAGAGTTAAGTTGGTTGGCTGATGGCCTTGAGTAAATCATACACTTCGGTTTATTGTTGATCTTCTAGTCAGTTGTAATCAGATGTGTTCTCTACTTCGTCGTGTTTATCCAAGTGATCTCCAGTGGTCTAAGTACGTCGACCCTGTGATCTATCATGCGATTTTTAGACTTGAGTCAAGGCCTATTTGAAACTGTGGTTTTTCCTTATTCTAAGCATATGTTTACAGCTGAATGTTTATCCCCTTGTGAGGTTTGATATAAGAGTGGTGTCGCTGCTCTTGTTTATTTTTCCTCTGACTATGTTTAGACTTTACTCTTTATGTATAGTCAGTAGTTCCCTTTCACATGAGGAGAAACGTATATTTGATGAGATTAGTTCTAATAGATTTTGAGTTAGTGATTGTTTGTATTGTGAACTCCTTGATCTAATTGGAAGTTGTGAATTGAATCATCCAGTTTTCCCTCTTCTTATCTTAAGCCTCAAGCGGTGGAACATACGGTTCGCTGTGTGTGACACGTCGATGCGTTACAACTTTAGGAAAACTGAAACTTTCTATTTATAAGTATTTACTATAGCAATCGACATGTATGTGAATATCTCTGGTCATAGGTGCATACAGAGTTTGTACATAGAGTTTTTATTTGTGTTGCATCAATAGATATATATGAAGATTTAAGTTTGATTCACATCTATTTATACATTTTTCTTGTAATATGAGTCGGCTGATTAGGGTTGGAAATATAGGTGATTGATACCTTTATTTATTTGCAAGACTCAATTGCTATTACATATTAAAATAGCCCGCAACCTACTATTGGTCTATATTTAGCTATATTGTTTATGCTATTGCGAATTTAAAATGTAGGGCATTATAGTTTATAGTTATTTTGTTGTGGGTATAAATTATTTTTGTGTTAGTATGAACCGATAGATATATGGTTGTAAATTGTAAATTTGTATTGTAATTTAATTTATAGGTTTATATATGTAGTAATTTGAATCTATTTAATTCTTAATGATTTCAATTATTTTATTCAATTGCTTTAATGACACAAATATTGTGACATTCAAATTATATTGAGGTAACAATCTTTTATGAACTATAATTCAAGAAGATTGAGTTTTGAATATGCTAGGTAGATGGTATTAGAAAATGGACTGAGAAAAGATTTATTTGACAGTTGAATTTAGAGTATCTTTTGAATTATTAATGATGGTTGAATTCTTTTATTATTGGATAGAAAGATTATAATCTTTCATTAGAATTTTATTAACATGTGTTAATGATGACCATGTTTTGGCACTCCTCGTACATAAACATATTTGGGGTTTTTGCTAATGTTTAGGATGTTGAAACACCTTGTGATTTGGGGATTTAATTTGTATAAGTTTTAAGGGTAGGGCTTCTTTTTATATGTTTATGTTATGATTCGATATTTATACTTATATATATATGGATGTTTATATATATATATAGGTAGTTATTTGTGCTCATCATGTTATAGTTTGAAAATTTGTAATGGAAATTAAGAAGTGGTTCTATGTATTATAATTATGTGGTTATGAGAATAAACGTATGGAAAGTTTAAGTGAATGATTATTTGGAAATTTAATAATGGAAATTGTTTATTATATATGATTAATGGAAGGAGATTACCATGTATATAAGTGGATCATTTAGTGACTTGATTTGAGTGTTTTGTATACTCACCCTTGTTGGTGTTCTTCTAGAATTGTTTAGATTGTTTGTATGAAACAAGTGTATGGTTTATTTTGGAAATGAAAGTGGGTTTTAGCTCATGTTTTATCATCTTGTATATTGTGCTTTAGAAGTCTTCTAGAGGCTAGGAAAGAAGATTTTAATTGTTAAGTTTTATATGATTTTACCTTTTTGTTCAATGGCATTGTTTTGTTTTGGGATTTATCCTTGCACAATTGTTTCTACCTTCGATGGCATGTTGACTATTAGATGGATTATGCCATGTTCGAATTATGTTTATACATGGATTTATTTGACGTGCATGTATTGGCTTTCCTTGGTATTGATTTGGAGTTATGTAATTAGGGAGAGTGGCTTTCGATAGGGGCTGGAACCCTTAAGTGGAACCAGGGTAACCTATCGGGAGTTTGTAATTTAGAGAAAACTTTAATTAATGTACTAGGAATTGGGTAGTCTTCATAACTAATACAAATAATTTTTTGCCTTGTCTATTGCCTTAATGCTTGTATAGGTTAAGGGTAGGTTGAGAAGGCCCGGAATGACTTAGTCATTTACTTTGTCTACTCGAAAAGTAATTCAATTCCACATATGTATGTTTAGGGGCTGGGAATCGGTAGAGATTTCCAGGGTAACTCAGGAGGAGGGCCAATAATCTAGGAAGGTTCACCTGGGTAACCTAGAACATTGTATGTGATGACACTCTCATCCTAATACATTTTGTCTCATGTGGTGAGTCTCTGATTGTTGAGATTGTGCCTCTGAGAGCTTGTGTGTATTTTTATGGTTTCGATATGTCGTTATGTTGTGATCTGGTTGTTAGCCATGTGATGTATCTATTGTCTTCTTTGATGTTTGTTGACTTGAGGACCTATTTATATCTCCTAGCATGAGGGGCGGGCTTTCGAGCACCACATGGTTGGGAGGAACGTGCTCTATCCTCCATTGGGTCCCCTTGCAGGTGATGCAGTTCAGGTCGAGATTGTGCTTGACAAGTTCTCAAATTCACTTTGTTCATGGAGTTGGACATTGAGCATTCTCGTGGACGAGTTTGATAAAGTACCTATTCTTCATCTTTATCATGTACACTCATGATGATTACATGAAATGCTATTGTATTATGATACTGTTTGTATCGAGATTTTTCATAATCTCTTTGGCGGTAATTGATTTTGTAATAAATCTCTTATTGAGATGTAATCGAGATATGACCTATTCTTCATTCTTGTAATTGGTAGTTGACATGAGTTTTTTATTTTATGTTATTGGTTTAGAAGCATCATTGTGGAACCTTGAGATCACTCGTAATTATGTTGCTCGTCACATGTTGTAATTAAATGTTTAAAAAAATAAATTGTTTGGATCTTTTAATGTATTTTGTGTTGTTCTCTGGGTTCCATGGTGGGGTGTTAGAACTTGGTATCAGAGCAGCAGGTTATAACACTGGGCACTTTGGATATGTGTAAGGCCATTACATTGACCTAGGTGTTGAACTCTTGAGTTTTATTTTTCCTTTTGGGTTGTTTTCCCTTGTCTACCTGAGAATTGTCATTAGGTATTGTTAGTTAAATGATGCAAAAAACCAACGGAAAGGGTAGGATCCTCGGTGTAGTGCATAATGCACCGATATCCTTCCTACTGGGGAAATTTATTCTGGACATTTGTGTAGCATGTGTTTGGATGAATGTGAAAATGCATGTCAGTTAGGATAAGTGGAGACTTAAAATTTTTTTTAAGTCTAATTGTTACCCCTATCTGTGTGCAAGGATGGGAAAGTCGAAGTCTGGAAAGAGGAAATGAAAGGTAGTAAAGTTTTCCGAAAAGGGTGTGGTCATCAAGGAAAACCCTACATCAAAAGTATCATCTTGTATTTTTGATGATGAGATTCTGACCCAGGCCATCTCCCGGCTCAAAATGGTAAAAGGGAAGAAGATTGTGGAGTCAGGACACCCAGTTAAGGTGAAGAAACCATCTATTATTTGAGATTGGTCATTGGAGTGTGGTCCCAACACACCTATTTTTTCTAAGGAGGAGAAGTAAATCCTTTGAGCACAGTTTTCCACATCCAACAAGGTGGTTATAGACTCAGATGAGGACCCCAAGGAGTGTCCTCCCTCAAAAGATGAGGAAACTAGTTGAGGTTTAGGTGAACTTCTTGGTAATATGGACCCATGAGGTCTATGTCTATTTCTAGGCTTCCAGGGGTAAGCCTTACCCTAGGGGGCGAGGATGTAGTGACCCTCCTGATGACGTTTTTATTTTAGTTGTTTGGAGTTGCTGCTAGTTTGTTTGATGTCAAGACTATGTTACCTTGATGATTTATGTCATGGTTTACATGACCAATTATTAAACTCAGTTGATGATACACTCTACTTATGATGTTCTATTTATTTCTCTATGATGACATATGTTGATTCTGTAATGTTTATGTTGATACTAAGATGTGATTGATTCTAGATGCTATGTAGTATGTCAGTTTGGTGAAGGAGATAGTTTAGGAGTACTCATCTGTGAGTGCCCTGGTACGCCGTGATTCTTCTTCACGGTGTGTCTTAATATATATATACATGTTGATCATTTGACTGTGCAGTGTGATGTAGCTTTCAGGTACATGCATCGACTCCACCCGCTTCGTCAGGTTTGAGTGTGCCATGGCCCAATGGAATCTTTGAAGGGAGATAGACTTGTCCTCTATCATGAACCATCATTATGAAAGAATGTGTATCAGGTTGTCACCTTTATGTCTTGTTGTCGTTTGGTTGTCATTTTGTTCGATGTTGTCTCGTCATGTTATGTTTGCCATGTGTCCATAATGTTATGTTTAGATTAATTTAATAATTTAAAGTAATGTTATGGTTAACAATTTATTTAATTTGAAAATTTATTTTTAGAATATGGTGAGATATTAAAATATATGAATTGCAAAAGATTAATTAGTTGTGATTGATTTGTTTGTGCAATTTAGCTATTTAAAGAAACTAAAATAGCCAATTGGAGCTGAAGTTATAAAATATCTATATTTTGTACTCGATGTTAGGAAAGTTGAAACTGGTTGATTAATGGCATGCAATCTATCAGTTAAAGATTGAGGATTGAATTTTAATTATAAATCAATTATTTAAGAAAGATTATGCAATTTTTTGGGATGACAATTGTTTTCAAGGAAAATATTTTTAGGAACGAAGATTTTTCTGTTTTTCTGTGTCTTTGGTTTTGAAATTTTTTGAAGTTACGAATTTGAAGGCCTGACAGGTGACAAAAGGTATCCAAAATTGGTTTTCTGTGTTCTTTTCACTCTTCGTCGGAATCCAAAAGATTATTCTAGGTTTTCTCATGTGTTTTGTTTCGTTCTTGAATATGTTACTTGTTCAAAGTTATTGATCTTTCATTATGAATCTAGCTGTTTAATTACTTGCACATACACTAGAAAGTAGAAACATTGTCAGATTTAAAGAAAATATTGTGATAATGAAAGTTTAGATCTGTATCTGTAAAATTGTAAAATAATTTCCTTAAAACCCCATTAATGATCTATGAAATGAATAATTCTTTATTTTCATAGTTTTCCTATATGATTTAATTGTTGTATTGTTTTATTGATGTTTCCCATCTCTTAATATCACAAGCTCTTTTGAAACTGAAATTACATCGTTGCTTGGTTTATGAAAACCACCTCTGAGGATGCAGTTATCAAGAGACTTGCCTTATTCTTAACATTATCTAGTAACCAAACTTATGACAGTCTTCTCATTCAATTATCTCATGATTCTTCTTGTAATAACCAACGTTGTCTTTTATGTCTATTTCTCTTTCATGGACTACATAATCATCCCAACACAGTCTCCTCGATATACTTCATACGATTACTTTGTGAGATTTGGTTGTTTTAGATCTTTATCATCTTTTGCATTCATTTAGGGTCTTTGCAAGATAATTTTGTTGTCATTTTCTTATCTTGTCGCATGTCCTTGATCTGGTGTTCTCCTCGATAATATCATTTTGCATAATTTGAGTGATGAGTGTCGACGCTCATTATCTTGCAAGCCTTTCATTTTATTAATTGGCAATTTCAGTTTGATGTAGTCGACACCCTTACTTCAGTCGCCTCTCATTTATCAATTCGATGCATATTTTGAAGTCGTCCTTTCCTCTTTTAACTCTTGTTCACCATTTCTTTTCGTCTATAAACTTGCCTGGTGAATGGTTGACATGGTTTTGTATAGAAATTCGTTTTCTTCCAATAAAAATTTAATTTTAGTAATCAACATAAGCTGTGTATAATTTTCTACCATCGCTATCGACTAAATCTTATTTAATTTACCAAATCTTAAGTTGTTGGAGAGCACCGCTTTAGGGTTGCATGTAGTTATTTGTTGCCATCATTTTTAGCTAAGGATTCGAATGATTACACTCGGTGTTCTTATCATTCACTTTTCAGACTTAAGTTGTCGCTATTTTTCTTTTGGCATTAAGCCGTTACGTGGAACATTAAAAATTATCCTTATATAAGAATTTCCTCTCTTCTGTTGACTTGCAACACTCATGATGGTGGCGAAATGACTTTAGTTTCCTCAAGATGTTTTGCCTTCTCGTTGGTTTCCTCTCCCTGAAACGCTAGGATATATCACAATCAATACATGTCTATGCTCTTTGACAATGGGTATTTATGTTTACGTATCAGGTTTGTCACTTATTCAATCTCTTAAGTTATGAATAGTTTGATTACCTTACGCCGCCTTCAATATGATGATAGGTGTATAATTAAACTTGAGTTAACTAAAATGTTAACCAACAAACTTAAACTTGCATTCGACATGCATCTGCGTGTAATTCCTACGATGTGGGCATTTGATTTATAGTTAGATCGACATATTGGTTATGAGTGTGAGTAATCATCCTGTGGACAAATTTTAAATATGTATATATAAGAGTTGATTTGGTTGGCCGATGGTGTTGAGTAAATCATACACTTCAATTTATTGTTGATCTTCTAGTCAGTTGTAATCTTTCGTGTTCTCTGCTTCGTTGTGTTTATCCAAGTGATCTCCAGTGGTCTAAGTATGTCAACCCTATGATCTATCATGCAATTTTTAGACTTGAGTCAACACCTGTTTGAAAATGTGGTTTTGCCTTATTCTAAGCCTATGTTTACAGCTGAATGTTTATTTCCTTGTGAGGTTTGATATAAGATTGACGTCGATGCTCTCTTTTATTTTTCCTCTGACTATGTTTAGAATTTACTCTTTATGTATAGTTAGTAGTTCTCTTTCACATGAGGAGAAAAGTATATTTGATGAGATTAGTTCTAATATATTTTGAGTTAGTGGTTGTTTCTATTGTGAACTCCTTGATCTAATTGGAAGTTGTGAATTGAATCATCCAGTTTTCCCTCTTCTGATCTTAAGTCTCAGCCAGAGGAACATACGGTTCGCTGTGTGTGACACGTCGATGAGTTACAACTTTAGGAAAAATGAAACTTGCTATTTATAAGTATTTATTGTTAGCAATCGACATGTATGTGAATATCTCTGGTCATAGGTGCATACAGTGTTTCTAGATAGAGTTTTTACTTGTGTTGCATCAACAGATATATATATAAAGATTTAAGTTCGATTCACATCTATTTATAAATTTTTCTTGTAATATGAATCGACTAATTAGGGTTGGAAAAATAGGTGATTGCTACCCTTATTTATTTTCAAGACTTAATTGCTATAACATAGTAAAATATCTTCCAACCTGCTATCGGTCTATATTTAGCTATATTGTTTATTGCATTGCGAATTTAAAACGTAGAGCATTATAGTTTATAGTTATTTTTTTGTGGGTATAAATTAGATTTGTGCTAGTATGAACTAATAGATATATGGTTGTAAGTGTTAATTTAATATTGTAGCTCAGACAGTTGTTTCTCCAATTCCAAGAATTAGCATTTAATTCTTGAGACTTCTAGATAGAAGTTAGTTAGGTCTAAATATTTAATTATTTAATTAAATAATTGATTCCTCTAGAGACTTCTAGAAACCAGTTAGTTAGGGTTTTTTACAGTCTAATTAATCTTAGCCATTGATTGAGATTAAATCTTGGCCATTGGTTTTCAAATGAGAATAGTTTAAAAGGGGGTCATTGGGAATTTGGAGAACACGGACTGATAGACACAAGTTGTAGAAATATTTGCAGTGATAGCAAATAGTCTTGCAGTGATAGCAAGGGCGCAGTGATAGCGTTGGAGGCAGCAGCAGTGGAATTTCAGTAGGAGAAATTAAGAGAAAAATATCTGATGAAGAATATTGTCGGAGCTTTGTCAGTAAGAGGCAAGCAGTTCTTTTGTATCTCTTGATTTGCTAAAGATTAATATAATTCCTCATCTGCAGTACTGGTTTTCCCTCCAGGGTTTTTCCAGGGACAATTTGTCCAAAAATATTGTGTTTATTAGTTTGCATGTTTTCTTCTCTATTCCTGTGAGTTTTATTTGTGAAGTTGTAGTTGTATTATTTTTTAGTATTTGCTGTGAATTAATTTTTGGCAAGCAAATAATCTTTATAGATAGGAGATTTATAATCAGTAACTGCAATAGATTTTTTCACATGGTATCAGAGCAGATCTAAGGGCAAAAAGAGCTCAACGCATGCACAGGAAGAAAAGAAAAATAGAGGGTTTATAAAACCCAGTTCGACCTCTTTAATATTATTATTTTTGTTATTACTATTTTTTGTTTGAGATGGCCTCAGTAGGTTTAAGAGATCAGGACAGATTGGATGGAGCCTCAAATTTTGGTGTCTGGAAAGCCAGAATTTCTTTATTGCTGGAAGAGAATGGTATCAAGGAATATGTTACTAGTGTTGTAGTTGTACCTATAGATCCAGCACAACTCTTAGCATATAAGAAGGAAGATGCCAAGGCAAGGAGGTTGATTCTTGATGGTGTTAAGGATCATATTGTTCCACATATCGCAAAGTTGGATACAACGAAGATGATGTGGGATGCCATTTTGAATCTGTACCAGAATGCTACAACTAATAGGAAGTTGATTCTCAGAGAAAAGTTGAGGAACACCAGGATGAACAAGGGAGAGGACGTTATAAGTTACCTCACCAAACTTTGTCAAGGATGAGTTGGCAGCTGTTGGAGATAAACCAGATGATGACGAGCTAGTACGGATAGCCCTAAATGGGTTTACTAAGCAGTGGGATGTCTTTGTTCAAGTTATTAATAGACGAGACACCTTACCGAGTTGGGATCGACTATGGAGTGACTTCACTCAGGAGGAGCTTAGACTAAGCCTTGTCAACAGTGCCAACAGTAAGAGTCAGAAAAGTGAGGCAGAACAAGAAAACGTTGCCCTAGCAGGAAAAGGTAAAGCAAAGAAGGGGTCTAGCAAAGGATCAAATCCTAAAGGCGAGAAGAAGAAGGACTTGTCTAAAGTCAAGTGCTATAGCTGTCATGAGTTTGGCCACTATGTCAGCAATTGCCCACAAAAGAAGAAAGGCAAGAAGCAGATGGCAGCTTCAGCAAGTGCAGATGAGCTCTCTAGCAGAATGGAAGATGAGTTTGCACTCATAGCTTGTATGGTTAGCTCAACCTCACAGGGTGTTTGGTATATAGACAGTGGGGCATCATTTCATATGACAGGAGTTAGAGAATAATTCTCCAGTTATAAGGAGGAGGACATCAGAATCCAGATTTCTATGGGGAACATGTCCAAACTAAATCCAGTTGGAAAAGGGACTATTCTATTTCAGAGGGAGAATGGCAAGCCGATTCTCATTCATGATGTGTTGCATGTGCCAAGCTTGGGTATGAATCTTATTTCCATATCTGTCCTTCAGGATAAAGGCTACAATGTACTCTTTAGAGGGGCAAATGTGTTAATCAAGCACAAGGATTGGAAATCACCCATAGCTATTGGAGTTAGGAGCGGCTGACTTTACAGGTTGCAGTTTGATACTCATAAGGCACTAATGAGCAGCGAAAATTCTAGAGATCAAGGAGAGCTATGGCATAGGAGGATGGGCCATATACATCATGGAGCACTCAAATTGCTTCGTGAGACAGTGATAGGTGTTCCAGAGGTGAGCACAGAGCATGATGATGTATGTAAGGGATGTGTGTTGGGGATGTTTGTAAAAGCAACTTTTCCAAGGAGTGACACCAGATCTAAGGGTGTTCTTGATCTAGTACATTCAAATATATGTGGACCAATGTCAAAAAAGTTTCTCAGAGGATACAAGTACTTTGTTATTTTTATTGATGATTTCTCCAGAAAGACCTGGATATACTTCTTGAAGACCAAGGATGAGGTTTTCAGTCGCTTCCAAGAGTTCAAAGCTCTTGTGGAGAATTCAACAGGCAGGAAGATAAAGGTTCTTCGGTCAGACAATGGAGGCGAGTACAAAGGGAAAGAGTTCCAGGAGTTCTGTACCAAGGAAGGAATCAAGAGAGAGTGGACTGTTCCTTACAACCCACAACAAAATGGGGTTGCTGAAAGGAAGAATCGATCTATATCAGAGGCAGCAAGGGCTATGTTGTATGACCAGGATATGCCACATTACTTATGGGCAGAGGCATGTAGTACAACAATATACATACAGAACAGGGTTCCACATAAGGTATTGGGCAAGATGACACCAGAGGAGGCATTCTCAAGGAAGAAGCCAGATGTTAGCCACTTCAAGATATTTCGGAGTTTGGCATATTGTCACATTCCAGGTGCTACATGTTCCAAGTTAGATCAGACTGTAGAGAGAGGGTACTTTGTGGGGTACAGCGAGACCTCAAAGGCATATCGGATATTTATTCCAGGGGCCAGGAGGATTATAGTCAGGCGTGATGTCAAGTTCATGGAGGACAAGGCATTTAGAAGGTCCAGAGATTTGCCAGCAGATGATCAGAGTGAGCAGCCAACAAAAGCTCCAAGGATTGAGCAATCAGATTAGGGACAACGAAGCTTGAGTACAGTGACTAGTACAAGCATAGGCTCAGGTGCTGAGAGTTCGCAGAGTATGGAGCAACAGATGCAGTAGATCCAAGAGATGCATCAGGAACACATGGGGGTTGATATTTCATCCTCTATAGTTGGTAGCAGTAACCAACAGGATACTCAGGAGTTTGTGGGAGCTCCTAGGACGAGTAGTAGGCAACGAAGACAACTATCCAGGTATAATGACTATATAGCTTTAGGTAGTCAGTTGGTAGATAGTGAGCCTTCTAGTTATCAGGAGGCCACACAACAATAGTTGTGGTGAGATGTGATGGTTGAGGAATATACCTCAATAGTGCAGAACGATGTGTGGGAGGTTGTGCCTAGATCGATAGATAGGGTAGTGTTTGGATCTCGCTAGATCTATAAGATCAAGCACGGTGCAAATGGTAGCATCGAGAAATACAAGGCAAGGTTTGTGGCCAAGGGTTTCTCTCAGAAGGAGGGAATAGACTATGAGGAGACTTTCACTCCAGTGGCCCGGTATACTTCTATACAAGATGTGATCTCTCTTGCAGCACAGATGGGATGGCAGATCCATCAAATGGATGTCAAGACAGCGTTTCTTAATGGTGAATTGAAAGAGGAAGTATACATAGAACAACCAGAGGGCTTTGTAGCACACAACAGTGAAACCCACGTGTGCAGATTGAAGAGAGCTTTGTACGGACTCAAGTAGGCTCCCAGGGTGTGGTATGAGTGCATTGATAAATACTTGCAGGGATTGGGCTTTGTGAAGAGTGAGGCGGATGCTAATCTCTACTACTTGGTAGTTGGAGGTGAGATTCTCATTCTTGTTCTATATGTGGATGACTTGTTTTTAACAGGTTCACTGGGGCTCATAGAGGAGTGCAAGAGGGACCTTGCAGCAGAGTTTGAGATGAAGGATTTGGGGCTTATGCACTACTTTCTAGGCATGGAGGTATGGTAGATAGATGGTGAGATTTTCCTTGGTCAAGGGAAATACTGCATTGAAATCTTGAGGAGGTTCGAGATGGAGGATTGCAGAGCCATGTCTACTCCTATGATCACGAATTGGAAGAAGGTAGACTCATCCAAGGAGAAGGATGTAGGCCCCACCTTATACAAATAGTTGATTGGGTCTCTCATGTATTTGGTCAACACCAGACCAGATATATCCTTTGCAGTAAATTCTCTTAGTCAGTTCATGGTTGAGCCGAAGAGAATGCATTGGATAGCGACAAAGCATGTGTTGCGGTATTTGCGTGGTACAATCGAGTATGGGACCAAATATACTCGAGGTGATGGTATCAAGTTGATAGGCTATACTAACGTAGATTGGGCAGGCAGTACAATGGACAGGAAAAGCACTTCAGGGTGTTGCTTTAGCTTGGGATCAAGAGTTGTCTCTTGGTACAATAGGAAGCAGAAGTTCGTGGCCCTGAGTTCTGCAGAGGCAGAATACATAGCAACTAGCATGGTGACATGTGAGGCGATATAGCTTCAAAAGTTGTTGGTAGCCTTGTTAGGTCAGAGGGTTGAGACTACAATGATACACTATGACAATCAGAGTTGCATCAAGTTGTCTGAGAATCTGGTGTTTCATGATAGGTCTAAGCATATAGACATCAGGTATCATTTCATCAAGGATTGTGTACAACGGGGGATTATTCAGCTACAGTATATACCTACAGATCAGCAGGTAGCAGACATTATGACAAAGGCTTTTGGGAAGGCGAAATTCATCTTCTTCAGAGTTATGTTGGGTGTTATGTAGAACACCTTCCTCGCTAAGAGGGAGTGTTAATTTAATATTGTAGCTCGGACAGTTGTTTCTCCAATTCCAAGAATTAGCATTTAATTCTTGAGACTTCTAGATAGAAGTTAGTTAGGTCTAGATATTTAATTATTTAATTAAATAATTGATTCCTCTAGAGACTTCTAGAAACCAGTTAGTTAGGGTTTGTTACAGTCTAATTAATCTTAACCAGTGATTGAGATTAAATCTTAGCCATTGGTTTTCCAATGAGAATAGTTTAAAAGGGGGTCATTGGGCATTTGGAGAACATAGACTGATAGACACAAGTTGTAGAAATATTTGTAGTGATAGCAAATAGTCTTGCAGTGATAGCAAGGGCGCAGTGATAGTGTTGGAGGCAGCAACAGTGGAATTTCAGCAGGAGAAATTAAGAGAAGAATATCCGGTGAAGAATATTGTCGGAGCTTTGTCAGTAGGAGGCAAGCAGTTCTTTTGTATCTCTTGATTTGCTAAAGATTAATATAATTCCTCATCTGCAGTACTGGTTTTCCCTCCGAGGTTTTTCCAGGGACAATTTGTCCAAAAATATTGTGTTTATTAGTTTGCATGTTTTCTTCTCTATTCCTGTGAGTTTTATTTGTGAAGTTACAGTTGTATTATTTTTCAGTATTTGCTGTGAATTAATTTTTGGCAAGCAAATAATCTTTATAGATAGGAGATTTATAATCAATAACTGCAATAGATTTTTTCACAGTAAGTTGTAAATTTGTATTGTAATTTAATTTATAAGTTTATATATGTTGTAATTTGAATCTATTTAATTCTTAATGATTTCAATCCTTTTATTCAATTGCTTTAATGAAACAAATATTGTGACATTCAAATTATATCAAGGTAACAATCTTCTATGAACTATAATTCAAGAAGATTGATGTTTGAATATGTTAGGTAGACAGTATTAGAAAATTGACTGAGAAAAGATTTATTTGACAGTTGAATTTAGAGTAACTTTTGAATTATTAATGATGGTTGAATTCTTTTATTATTGGATAGAAAGATTATAAGCATTCATTAGAATTTTATTAACATGCATTAATGATGACCATGTTTTGGCACTCCTCGTACATAAGCATATTTGGGGTTTTTGATAATGTTTAGGATGTTGAAACCCCTTGTGATTTGGGGATTTAATTCGTATAAGTTTTAAGGGTAGGGCTTTTGTTTATATGTTTATGTTATGATTCAATATTTATCCTTATATATATATATGGATGTTTATATATATATAGGTAGTTATTTGTGCTCATCATGTTATAGTTTGAAAAATTGTAATGGAAATTAAGAAGTGGTTCTATATATTATAATTATGTGGTTATGAGAATAAACATATGGAAAGTTTAAGTGAATTATTATTTGGAAATTTAATAATGAAAATCATTTATTATATATGATTAATGGAAGGAGATCAACTTGTATATAAGTGGATCATTTAGTGTCTTGATTTGAGTGTTTTGTATACTCACCCTTGTTGGTGTTCTTCTAGAATTGTCTAGATTGTTTGTATGAAACAAGTGTATGGTTGATTTTGGAAATGAGAGTGGGTTTTAACTCATGTTTTATCATCTTGTATATTGTGCTTTAGAAGTCTTCTAGAGGCTAGGAAAGAAGATTTGAATTGTTAAGTTTTATATGATTTTACCTTTTTGTTCAATGGCATTGTTTTGTCTTGGGATTTAGCCTTGCACAATTATTTCTATCCTAGATGGTATGTTGACTACTAGACGGATTATGCCATGTTCAAATTATGTTTGTACATGGATTTTTTTGGCGTGCATGTATTGGCTTTCCTTGGTATTGATTTGGAGTTATGTAATTAGGGAGAGTGGCTTTTGATAGGGGTTGGAACCCTTAAGTGGAACCAGTAACCTATTAGGAGTTTTAATTCAGAGAAAACTTTAATTAATGTACAAGGAATTGGGTGGTCTTCATAACTAATACAGATAATTTTTTTCCTCGTCTATTGCCTTAATGCTTGTATAGGGTAAGGGTAGGTTGAGAAGGCCTGGAATGGCTTAGTCATTTACTTTGTCTACTCGAAAATTAATTTGATTCCACATATGAATGTTTAGGGGTTGGGAATCAATAGAGATTGCCAAGGTAACTCAGGATGAGGACAGGTAATCTAGGAAGGCGCACCTGGGTAACCTAGAAAATTTCATGTGATGACACTCTCATCCTAATACATTTGTTCTCATGTGTTGAGTCTTTGATTGTTGAGATTGTGCCTCTACGAGCTTGTGTGTATTTTTATGGTTTCAATATGTCGTTATGTCATGATGTGGTTGTCAGCCTTGTGATGTATCTATTGTCTTCTTTGATGTTTGTTGACTTGAGGACATGCTTCTATCTCCTAGCACGGGGGGTTGGATTTTGAGCACCACATGGCTGGGAGGAATGTGCTCTATCATCCATTGGGTCCCCTTGCAGGTGATACAATTCGGGTCGAGATTGTGCTTGGCAGGTTCTCAAATTCACTTGGTTCATGGAGTTGGATGTTGAGCGTGCTCATGGACGACTCCGATAAAGTACCTATTCTTCATTTTTATCATGTACACTCATGATGAATACATGAGATTCTATTGTACTATGATACTATTTTTATCGAGATTTGTCATAATCTCTTAATTGTTGGTAATTGATCTTGTAATAAATCTCTTATTGAAATGTAATCAAGATATGACCTATTATTCATTCTTGTAATTGGTCCTTGATTAGAGTTGTTCTTTTATGTTATTGTTTTAGTAGCGTCGTTATGGAACCTTGAGATCAATCGTAATTATGTTGCTCATCACATGTTGTAATTAAATGTTTTTTTTTTTAAATTGTTTGGATCTTTTAATGTATTTTGTGTTGTTCTCTGGGTTCCATGGTGAGGCATTAAATTTTTCCCACGTATATCTAGTGTTTGTGTTAATTGTTTATTTTCCTATTATGAATGTGTTGCTGGAACTTCTATAACTGTTTGATCAAGTTTTATAAGTTTTGCATAACATCTCCTCTCAAGACTAGTGTAGGAAATTGTTTCTGCTACTCTAATTTCCTTACATGAATGATCCAAGTATTTTTTTGTCACCCAATATTGCATGAAGCACAAGGGGAGAGCATACAAACATTGGGTTTCTTTGAATTAAAGTGAAAATAAAAGAGACTAAGTGATGATTTTTATCCTCAAGATCACATGATGGCATAAGAAGAGAACATGCACACACATCACCTAAATAAACTACAAACAAATTTCTCTCTCCACTACTCTAACTTTAGTGAAACTTAAATCCTATGGAAAATGTTAAGCCTTGGACAAACATAGTTGCAACATAGATATGCCAATAGTTTCATTAAAAAAATTATTATAATATAATAAAGATGGATACACTCAAATAATATTATCAATAAAAATGGGTTATGGGTTTTTTGTTATACATATCTTATTTTCAAAGGATCTTAGTTTTTAATCCTTTTTTCCTTAAATCCCTTGTTCTAGAAATTGTGGGTCTTCATATATTACTTGTTTAGTTGATGTAATGGTATATTTTTAGCTACATTTTGAAAATTTCAACTCTTTCCAATACTTGCAAAAAAATTTAAATTCAATTGTGTCCTTAACCTAAAATAAGTGGTAAAAAGGAATGTCTAGGCAACATATGTTTAAATTTATACATGATAACTAAAGTGTTGACCTACTTATTGATCAAGCACATCCAACCACCTAAAGGTAATCAATCAAAATAGTTATAAATCCATAGTCATCAATTAAAATATGGTGATTTAAAAAATAAATTTATTTCAAAAAAAAAATCAAGACGAAGTAATTATTTCAAGAATCCATCAAAGATGGGCTGATAGTCACATCATAGATATTTTTGTTAATAAATAAATGCGAAATACCAATAATGTTTAAAACATTACTTACATAACCCCATGAGAGAAAATAATGCATGCAAACTTACAGAATAACCATAATACAAAGATAAAATTGACAATACACAAGATAACATAAGTTATACCTTGGGAAAACCCTCAAGAGGAAAAATCCTAGCCTCTAAAAGCATAAAAATTCTTTGTATTATTCAAAAATAAAATATTAAAATGCACTTATAGAGTTTCCATGAACACTTCTGAAACACCAAGATCCTCCAATGCACTCTCCATGTGTCCAAGCATGTAACTACACACCCCATGACATGCTTCATGTGTGAACTTACAAGAGAAACTAAATACTATGACAACCCACTCACCTAGCCAACCTTAACCACTAAACATATGCTTACTTTTATGGACTCAAGCTCACAAAGTACAACATACTGGTAAGATAAAATCATGTTCCCCAAAATCATGAGTACATAAAACCATTGACCCCTCATTTGATTTTTGATACTAAGTTTTAAAATTATTAAATAATTTTCTAATTAATTATTCTATGTCTCACAAACATAAAATAAATAACCCAATGCTAAATAAAAATTTACAAGTGACCCCAAATAAATATTTAATATGGTCAAACACATCTCCTAGATACACCACAACTAAATATTTGTTTATTTTATAAAATAAAAGAATCCCATATTACATGCACAAGGTGTAAAAAACTTATTCATAACATTCTCCCACTTTTTATATACATTAAATAATGGCTAATCAATTAAATATATCAACATAGCTATACATGGAGCTACATGAATCTTCAACATGCTCTCATTCTCCATCAAGATACTTGGAATAAAACCAAGGTAACCACCATATCAATAAATAACACATTTCATCCTCCAACATGCCACCTATGGAAGAAAAGGAACTTGATCTAAGGTGAATATGTACCAATACAAAGAGTTCTCAAGCATAAAATCAAAGTGATAACAAATGATCCAAGCGACTATCAAAGGTAAAAACCAACATGACTAAAAATACCACCCACAACATATACTAATACATCAAACCATTGATACCTCCTATTTCTCAACAACATCAATAAACTCATGCCAACAATATATCCAACCCATAAATAGCAATAAAAATCTCCCTATATAATACATATCAATGAATCTAACATTAATATTCAAGAACTATCACCACATGGGTAATGTCAAATCTAAAAATAGATCAAGACATGTCAAGTCTACCAAACAACACTCAAACCAAGGTGTGGGGAACAATCAAAACCATGTAGTACCAATAAAAATCACAATGATCAACGCATTAAAGACACATAGTTGTATACTCTCTCACACCATTACTCTCACAAATCATATGAACATGAAACTTGATGAAGTAGCCATAGAAAAAAAAGAGAAAACCTATAAATCATATCATAACCTTCTACCAACACCTCAAAGTGCTAAACTGTGTCAAGTATGATCTCCTTTACAACCAAAAATAAAATCCTTAATAACACCCAACCATTCAATCTCATAGATCAAACAAAACATATGCATGATATAAAACCAACATCCGGATGTAAGAATCTCTAACCAAGGAAGATGAAACTCAAAATATTCATTCCCAAAACTAGTAAATAAATCCAATAAAAATCTCCTATTATCCTTATAAATTTCATCATTAAAAACTCATACATGCACAAGGATATATCTATGCCAAACATCCCTCAAATGAACCCTCTAGATATAACCATCGATAGCTCAAGGTCATATATCCATGAGAATCTAAAAAAGTATAAAACATCATACATATGCAAATAAGAATTGGAAAATACCTCTCAAATGATAAAACACTAAGTAGACCAAGAGCGGGGAATAAGAATGATCCTTTGGGATATACCAAAATCATATAAATACTCACTCCAATAAAAATATCCTCTATAGGTTCATCATGAACTTATGTCCATATCTAGGTGAAGGCTCCCCAGTCTTCTTGTTGCAACCTCCAAAGAGTAATTGTCTCAAAAAATATCTCTAATATCAAGAGAATTACAACCTCACCCAAGTCTCCAAGTATCCATGAGAACTTGGAATCAAGCAATCCTTGCTAAGCTACAAATTGAACAAAACATTATTGTGAAAATCCCAAGAACATGACCAATGTAAGTGATACCAAAAGAATCATCTAGATCAATGTAAAAAATATAAAAATGGAAATAAGGACACATCTTGACATCATGATCTAGCGTATCCTCCTAGGAGATCACATGCACTAATGCACCCATCTCGGTATCAAGAGAACTTGTGCTATTCCAAAAATCTAATATATAATCAAGAGTAAACTAAGAAATAATAAGGAACATACTATAAACCAAGGATCCACATATCTAATCACATGAAGATAACCATCTCCTAACAATAGAACTCAAGATGTCAAAACACTCATACTACATAAGAATCATAATCCAAGAGTTTGTCCATGATACCCAACTACTCTAGAAGATAATCCATCATTAGGTGATGAATACACACCACTATAAAATCCCCCACTAAGCCATGATATATGATATATATGGTATCATAAAAAAAAAATCCTAATCTAAAGATCATCATGGTCCACACACACAAAATTGTAATGCTAATAGCACCAAAGTTGAACTAAGATCTTAAAGCTAAGTAAATAAACCATCAACACCAAAATATCACACTAAACTATGTATCCAAGCTATCCATGACATCATAATAAGCATGAGCTATTTGTCCCAATAACTAGCTATCCTCGAGAACTTTAGCCATCCATGCTCTCATCCCAATAAAACATAACAATACTTGAAAATAACCATAGATAAGGAAAACTAAAAAGTTTTCATCAACATTGAAATAATCTTATGTATATACACTCCACATATGAGTAATCCCACCACAACAAAATTTATGGCCAACCCACACATTTATGTATAACTCATAAATCCCAAACAATAAAATATGTAAATTTATCATCACATCAATAACATATATTTATTAAAATATCAAAGAAGAAATATTGTACATCTCAAAAATCAAACACCAAACTAACCACTAATCTGATTTTCCAAAACTATCCACAAATGAGTAACCATATCCAAGAAAACAAAAAAGAATCTAGGAGATAAGAACAACCTCCTAACAATGAACCACATCATCTCCAAACAACCACATAATTATTTCATGCCAATGCTCAAATATACTTGCATATCCATGACACCATAATCATCACCATAATTGTACTTATACTCATATCTCACTATACCAAGACTCCAAGTCTTCAAGAATGTTAATCCATGTCCTAAAACTAGAAGACAACTTGTGTATAGTTTGTAACCATGAAAGTGCAAACTTTGAAAAACACTTATAAACCTATATAGGAAAGAACCAAATCTACAAATTATCTATACCATCATATATGTCTCATGAAAATATGTACTCCCTCAAGTTTTTTCCTCTTGATCCATTTGGATGATCACAAAATTATAGCTCAAATCTCATGCCTTTGCAAGTAATCAAACAAGTATCAAACTCTCTCTACACAAAAAACTAAATATATACATTATCCTCTAAGTAGTACACTATAAATTCCCTTCAATGACTATTAAAAGTAAAAAATCCAATTATGTATGCAAAAATAATATCCAAAACTATGTTTTAGATAAAAAAAATTTGACTTAATGGTCCTTAAATTTAATGAAAATAAAAGTATTAGGGAAATATCTTTCCATTAACTATTGGAAGTTTAAAATCTGACATTTTGGGTAAAAGTTATGCCCATTTGAAAAAATCCAATTTTCCTTATAAGGGTGGTAGGTGAGTGACCCTCAGGTGGTCCACTAGTGGCCTACCAGTGGTGGTGGTGTGGAAGTGGCATAGCAACTAAGGTCTCGTGGAGTAATGATAGAGGATAAATTTTCAAATATTTTAAACTTTGATATAATTTTTAATTTATTTCCCCACCATTTGGGATAAGGTTATAGCCTCTCTCAACCAAGGGATAGGACTGGGGGCCTTAGGGCTCATCATCCTAGCAACTACTAGCTAGGTCGATAGGTGTTGTTGAGGACTATCACCCCATATTGGCAGGGTTGTTGATCTTGACTATCAACAACAATATAGTTATTTATGCAAATGTCTATGTAGGGTACAAGAGGGTCTAAAAACCTCCCACCCTATTTAAAATTTAGTTTTATTTTTTAATACATATATATTTTTATTTCTATTTTCTATGTAGGGTTTTTTATTTATTTGTATCATTAATAGATATTGATAGCCATCATACCATACAACCTAGGGCAAGGGGGATTTCTTTTTTTCATTTATTTATCAATGATTAAAATAAGGTAAATTTTATATCAATATTCATTTCTTGACCATCTTGGATTCAATGGTGATGACCATCTTGTCTCAAGATATCGTCTATAAAATTTCCCTAAAAATCCCTCATATGAAGTACATTCAAGAAACTCTTTTGACTAAATATTTTCCAAACCCCAAATCTATAATAAACCCAATAAATTTTCAAACCCCAAAACCCCAAATTTATAAAAAATAAGCTACACATTTGTCTCATACCTTGAAATTTCTCAAATATTTCTTGCACTACCATGGATTCAACTTTTCATGAAATCTACACAAATAAGGGTTATACAAAACTTGGGATCTCACACCTCCCAAAACTATGAATAAATTTATGATACCACTTGTTAGGTAATAAATGAATAATACCTTGAATGTTTATTCCATTTACTACATAACCCCATGAAAAAAAAAGCATGCATGCAAGCTCACATAATAACGATAATACAAAGATCAAACAGACAAGCAACAAGACAACCTCAAAAACATCCACACTTTATATATTATTTAGCAATAAAATATTACAATGCACTTATAGAGTTTCCATGAACAATTTTGAAATATCAAGCTCCTCCAATGCACTCTTCATGTGTCTAAGCATGTAACCTCACTTCCCATGCCATGCTTCACATACACACTCACAAGAGAAACTCAATACTATGACAACCCACTCACCAAACCAACCTCAATCACTAAACATGTGCTTGTTTTAATAGGATCAAGCTCACACTAATACAACTAAGTGGTAAGATAAAGCCATGTGCCTCAAAACCATGAGTACACAAAACCATCAACCTATCATTTAGTTTTTCATGTAAGTTTTCACATAATTAAAAAAAATCAGGCAGTTAATTATTCTATGTCTCCCACACATAAAATAACTAATCTAATTTTTGGTACAACTTTACAAGTGACCACAAATAAATATTTAATGTGGCTAAACACATCTCCTAGAAGCACCACAACTAAATATTTATTAAATTCACATAATATAATAATCTAATATTATGCAAGATGTACAACACCTATTCCTAACATTTTTTTGTTATCCTATATCATTTCACGACTAATAGAAATTATTGTACATAAAAAATCAAATCTTTATGTAAATGGAAAAGACAACAAGTACCTAGGCATTAAATTATAAAGTGTGATTCCACCAACTAGTATTGAAATTGTGATGTGATGGTCATTTAATGTAATCTCAATGGCTAATGCCATGCAATCAATTATAAATAAAAGATCAATTAGCTTAAACTTTTTATTGTATTGCATGTGTTTTCTCAATAGTATTATCTACTTAATAAAGGATATCTTAATAAGTTTGAGCCTTTATAGAGGATTCTAAAGCGAATGAGAGAGAAGAGACACATCCAATGCATAGAATTACTACCTAAATTTAGAGAGAGTAAGTCTTACACTTCAATGATAATTTTAGAGAAGCCCTTAAATTCTTAGGTGAATGTAAAGAATTTGCAAAAAGGGAAGTGCGTAGACTATTTCCTAGTGTTTGATTATGTAAATGATTTATTTGATATTATATTAACCAAATAGATAGAGAACTTGCAATAAGGGTCCCATGCTCAAATGATAGAAAATTTCCAACATGGAGAAAGGTAAAGTTTTAAAATTTACACTTGGACTTGAATGCCAACACAATATATGGCACCTCAAGTGTACTATGTCCTGAATTGATCTAGGGTTGTGTGAACAAATATGATGCAAACACAAAGCTCATAAATCAAAAAAATATTGAGGTAGTGATAAGTGTTTAAAACATAAGTGGGATGATTCAGTTTCCCTAAATTACCTATCCTTTACACTATAGATTCAAGAAATTAAGGAAGACTTGGGAATCCTAACAAATAAATTAAAGTTCTTGAATAAGGAGCTTGGGATAGAAAAATAGAACATGATTCTCTCAGCCCTTCATACCTTAAGAAATTGATTGAGTGATGTTTGAGATGCATGTTTAATACTGGCATTCATTTTTATCTTGAACAATGATAGACTAATAAATGACTTCCAACTAGGAGGTATTCACTAGATAAAGAAAATCATCCATGGCTATCTCATGTATTTTAACTCATCAACACCATTTTTGACATGTTGCACTATGAGTTGAGTCATTTCAACTAGACTTTTAGAAACTTCATTCTTACAAACCTTCTCATTTAGCAAAACTCCCGATTTTTTCAATCCTTCCTTGTCAGGATAATAATAGATGAGTTGATGACTATTAGAACATAATTTATTATAATGTTATAATGAGCTAATGACCCTTATAACATTTATATATCACGATATATGATTATAAAATAGTATATATATTATATACTTTATGAGAAAAATACCATTCAAATAATTAAGTCTAAAAAATAGTAGATTACTAATTATTACAAATGGAAATTTTGAATAGATAGGATTGATACCCCCTTAGTTATTTTTCCACCCCTTCTGTTTTATTTCTGTTTTATTTGACGAGGTTCTCTCTCATAGAGAGTATATGAAAATATGGTGGTATATAGTTAATTCTATCACTATGCACAAGATTAGCATTGGTCATGTGAAGTGACGAAAGGTGATATCTTAAGGTTTGATCTATATTGTAATAGATCATTATGTAAATATTTTTCTAATGAAATGGTAATTTATATTTTTATACTTACAAAGTTTTCTCCATATATATATTGTATGATGTGTTTAATTTCTATATCTTGTAACTCTAATTTTATTTATTTATATTTATTTGTAATGATTAGTAATCTAAAATCTTAATTTAAAATGATAGTAAAGAAGATTAAACTACACTAATAATTTTTAAATTACACAATTGCAATTGATAGAAATTATTTGTTTGTTTATTTCCTAAAAATCCTCTTCCATACATCTAAATTGATATTATCTAGGAATAAATTGCTTGCGATAGTCAACCATTTAAAAAAAGAAAGTTTGAAACATGAGTGGTCCCTTAAATAGGAAGCTCGATTTTCCTCTTGAATGTGACCTTGATTTGAAATATCGACCTTATCAATTGTAACGTGTGATTGATCATGTTTGCATACTTTCAATCACGAATCTTTGAAAAGTCTTTGTACTGATACCTCTTTTGTCATTTTGCACCACCATTCAACCTTGCTCCTTGCTCATGGCTATCACCAAACCACCTACATTCACACAAAAAAAAAAATGAAAATGATATTTAGGGTTTTGAATTTTCAAAGTTTTTTTCAAAATGATGAGTTAAAGTTTGTATATGGAAATTGGAATTAGTTGTTTAATTTTTGAGTTAAGTTTTATTTAAGAGGATATATATTTTATGATATTATTATTAAGATTCAATTGTGTAGTTCTTTAAGTCATGAGTAGTGGTTCATAAGAACTCATCTTTGATGTTAATGAATAGTCCACTTAACAGTCATTGCATCTAGATAATGTTCACAAACATGAAACATTGGGCCTTCCTGAGAGGTCC
This sequence comes from Sequoiadendron giganteum, assembly GCA_007115665.2. Lineage (NCBI taxonomy): Eukaryota > Viridiplantae > Streptophyta > Pinopsida > Cupressales > Cupressaceae > Sequoiadendron > Sequoiadendron giganteum. The sequence goes on along the minus strand of CM021108.1, from coordinate 472,060,483 downwards.
CCATATCAATACTACTCCAACTCAAGTGTGCTTAACCTATGAGTGTCACCTAGCATTATCATGAGAGATGAGTTCTTGTGAACCATTACTCATGAAACATGGGTCATTTTTTGAACTCAAAATTGTCAATTTAATTTTCAACTTTTCTCAAACCTTGCATATTTGTGAAAGAATCTTGTTGTCATTGTTCTTGTAGGTTCTCAAAACTTTTGTTTACTTGATACCCTTTTTGTAGAGTGGTTTTTAAATTTGTTGTTTGCTCAAGATGTCGACAAAGTTGGTTCAAAAGTTCTCTTGCTCTTCATTTTGGTTAGTTTGCAAGTTTGCAAGCTTCTAAAATATCTGGAATGTAAGTTTGATAAAGTTTCATATTATAAATTTTCATTTATTAGCTAGTGAGTAGTGTGCATGAAAGGTCCAATAAGTTGGAAAAGTTTCAAGGTTCTCATTGATGCAATGAGTGATTGTTCAATCAAATTTTTGTTGGGTTTTCAAACTTTCTAGCTTATTGAAAGTTAGGATATGCTTCAAAATGTTATTAATATATAAATTGGGAATTTGTGGGCTCTTTCATATTTTCCTTCATTTTTAAATAAGAAAATTGTTGTTGTGACACATTGATGCCTTTCATCTATAGTTTTAGTTACTATTCTTACTACATCAGTAGTTGGAGGTAAGCTTGCATATGAACTTTCATTTTTTATAATATTTGGAGCCATCTAAAATGTTGAATTACCAAATCCTTTAGGGTTACTTTTGCATTCCTCATACATTTTAATGAGCTACAATTATCAACAATTTTCTTTTCCATTCCTATGTATCAATGCTTCTTTGAAACATTAGCTCATTTTCTTTGGTTAATTTCAAAACATTCCAAAATGAAATATAAATACTAGGTTTGTGAGTAGTCTACTCCTATTCATAACTTATTGGTTGAGGTTGGATATATTTATCTTGGACATATTAATGTGGATGAATTTCAGAAAAGAAAGTAAGAACGCCTTAGACAATCCAATTCATCTAGCTCATGCCAATGGATTTCCAAAATCTATTAAATATGTAGACTTAGTTATGGCATGCATCAAATATTACAAAATAGACACTATAGAATTTAGAGTTATAGATGATAGAGGAGTTTCTAGACTTGATGGTTCAAACATTAGTTTTCTTCAATTATCTTTAAGAGATGCTTTTGCAGATGTATATGTTTAAACATGAAATCATTATTCTTAGGAAATGAGAGGTACTTGATTGAATAATATTGCTAAGAATTGGCTAAAGGTGTCCAAGAGGGGAAAATCTCAAATTCCTAGAAGCCTATGTAGAGGACATTTTATTGAAGGAGTATATGATATAATAATATTACATAATAGGGTTGTTGGTAAAAAAATACTAATGTTCATGTAAAAAAAACTGGTAGAGTATATATGAATCTAATAGAAGAGGCGTGATGTTTGGTTGGTTATGAACCCCTTCTATATTGTAAGAAAAAAATCAAGTGAATTATGGTACCTAATATAGATGTCTTGACACATAACATGTTCCACATTATTAGGCATGCACTCAACATGTATATAAACTCTTAGCTTGTAAACCTTATCCACCTTTGGATGTGTATCAGCACAATAAAATAAAAGATTTTAATGATGTACATAAGACCAAATAATCTATGAGATTAGAGAATTGAATTGTACTAAAAATAACAAAAATTTAAACCAAAAAATTTACTGATTATCTTCTATTTCTGTGTTAATCATTATTCTGCTATAAATTTTGGTCAAATAATGTATTGTTGTAAGTTTCCACTAACGGGCGTGCACCTACTATAGATGTTACATGCCCTTTCAAATCAACAAACTCTTCTTCACGTAAAAACGTGTCTAAAATTCTATCGTTTCATCTCGTTCCTAGTCTTCAGTAGCATGCAACTTAGCAGACTTTTGAGACCCTAAACTTGTCCTTTATTTAATGTGATTCAAAGCCATATTGACCCCGTGATTTTCAGATTGAAATTTTTGTTCATCTTCTAAGTGTGCATGACTATTAACAGGAACGAGATTTTCACATCGTGGGTACCCTTTTTCTGCTTCCTTATAACCATCCTCTTAACCGTGACTTTGACTTGCAATATCGACCTTGCCAATTCTAAAGTGTGATTGATCATATGTTTGCAGACTTTTTTAACTTTCACGGAAATCAAACTATTAATAAAAAAAATAGATTTTTTAAATATTTTTTAAAGTATTTTTTTAAAGATGAATAATATTTAATTAAGTTTCAAATAAATTTGTGTCTAAATTTTTTTACAAATATTGTTTTGAATTTTTTGTTATATATATATATTAAAAGTGATATTTTTCATAAAGTTTTAAAGTTTATGTGATTTTGTGTTTTATATATATTATGTGTACATACATACATTAATTTATTGTAGAAATAATTGATTTTTTTTCTTTTTTTGATTTTATTCTTAATTAATTTCTTACATAAGATTTGAATGTTTAATTTTATCTATCATAATGTGGTATTGTTTACATTTCTTATAGAATAGGTATTTTGTGTCGTATCCCAACTTTCCCTAACCAACAAGTGGATGATTTGAGTGTCATAATAACTTATTTTTATGTAAATTACATTTGTTTTATACCTCCAATTTTTAATGAAAGTATTATTTAAAATAAAGAGAGATTTACAATAGAATTTGTATACCCATGTTAATTTTTTTTACATCTATTTTGCGAGAATGTTGTAATGTAATTATGTATCCAGAAATTATGTCATTTGTCTTAAGTTAAGATCATTTTTTTATTTGTCAATATTATTTATTTACAAATATCTCTACATATTTGATCATGCATTGTTGATTCAACATAAATTATCCCATATTATTTTCATTGTTTGCATCCTTATGTCTAGACATCTTCCCCACAACTAAGGAATTCAATCTTATTTCTCCATCTTTCTACAATAAAATATATTAGGAAAACATCTTACTCATAGAAAATAGAGACACATTCTAAGTAAGAGAAATTAGAGTGATAATAAAAAACCTATGGAATATCTCACATATTTTTTATTGAAAGTATTTTTTTAAAGATGAGTAATATCTAATTAGGTCCCAAATAATTTTTTGTCTAGTTTTTCTTATAAATATTGTTTTGATTTTTTTTAAATTCCTTATTTAAAAAATAAAGAAATAAACACAAACATTGAAAGCAATGTCCTTCATAAAGTATTAAATTTACATGGTTTTGTCTTCTGTACATATTAATTTATTTTTTATAATATATATATATATATATATATATATATATGTATCTTGTGGAGATTAGACACCATGTGTGGATCACTTCTCTTATTTGTCAATTACATTTGTGCCTTTTTCTTTTGGGAAACTTTTTCCCTTTAAGATGTGTCACTCGGAATTAGACTACCCACATTTATTTTAGCTCTACCACCCTTTCTTACACTTAATATATATTCAATGCATGTGTTGCAACACTTACAATAACACCAATTATATATATATATATATATATATATGTATCTTGTGGAGATTAGACACCATGTGTGGATCACTTCTCTTATTTGTCAATTACATTTGTGCCTTTTTCTTTTGGGAAACTTTTTCCCTTTAAGATGTGTCACTCGGAATTAGACGCTACCCACATTTATTTTAGCTCTACCACCCTTTCTTACTCTTACTTAATATATATTCAATGCATGTGTTGCAACACTTACAATAACACATACAATTATAAAATACCTTTAATTGTATCAAACATTATAATTCAAAATTAAGAAGAATGAGAACATTTTAATGTGTTGATCTATAAAAGATTATGAAAATGACAACCTATCATTAACCTCAAACCCTTTTATATTGTAAAAGATAAACAAATATCTCAAATAAATATATAGAAAGAGTGTTTGGATACCAAAAGGTATCAAAAGGTATCTTAAATCCTTAGTATTTATATATACTCCTTTGACTCTTAAATCCTTAGTTTAGGTAGCAAAAGGTATCTAGCATTCATTTAAAAAATACACTCCTTTGGCTCTTAAATCCTTAGTTTAGATTGGGAAAGGTATCTCATTCATTTAAATCATATCCTTAGTTATTTTAAAAGGATAAGTTATATGTTGGTAAGACAACAACATTCTTTACAAAAGCTTCATAAGCCAAGTAACTAAATCGAAAACAGCGACAGAAGAGACAGTGTCTCACATAGGGATGTACGTCCATCTTCGGAAGAAAGTAAAACTTCACAAACCTAGTAAATTATTCGAAAACAGCGACAGGAGAATTAGTCCCTTACGGAAAGGATGCTTTTTTTTGTTTCCAGAGGAAAGTTTAACCTCTCGATAGGATGGTGATGGCGTACATATTTATTGAAAGAGTGCCACCACAGGACTTTTCACAACATGGCCATTCTTATCAGTCCAACTCAAATATCCGTATACAAGTTCATCTCCCACATTTTTCTCTACCTCCATCGTGATAGTAAAATTCACCTTCCCAAGTTTCTCTTTAAATTCCACAACATCAGGAACCACCTGCACTTTGAGTCCTTTGGGCACCTCAACAACTGCCTTATAATACGATACATCATCACCCACATTCGTTAATGTTCTTTTGAATGTGGAAGAGGAGGACGAGGAAGCATTCTTGTTGAAAATTGCAGTGAAGGAGGGATAGTTAAGGCCGTCGGAACCCAAGTCGAGGCCGCTGGGACATGAAACCGGCGTTCCGGTGATTGACTGAATTTGCTTGGCAGTGTAATTGAGAGTGCAGAGATAGTTGGCGTAGTCTTCCACGCTGATGTCATAGACGAGTCCAGGGTCGACGGCTTTCTCAGGATCGACGTGGCCTGCACCCATATCAAAAGGCGTCGCTGGGCTGCCGTTGTAGCCCTGGTCGGTAATGGCGTTGTTGGAATTGCTGAGCGTGTAAGAAGTGGTCATGATGGCAGATTTGATCGCCGCGGGACTCCACTCGGTGTGAACGGCTTTCATTAGAACCGCCAATCCCGCCACATGCGGACATGACATGGACGTGCCGGAGTTGACGATGTAATTGTTTCCCGTTGTGGTATTCGGAAGCCACGCTGCCAGGATATTAACACCAGGAGTTGTAACGTCGGGCTTCAGAATATCTGGGCTTTGTGGGTACGGCCCTCGAGACGAAAAAGACGCAACAGCAGGCGCAGGCTTCACGCTTAGCAACGTCAGACCCAACTGTATTTCCACAACGGGACTTGAAGCAGACGAAACATACTTCAGTAAGGCTGCTCCATCTTCTGGTTTCAAGACGACCGTCGGAAAACGGTTATCCAGATGAGAAACTGTCGGTCTTCGATACTGAAACAAGCGCTCGGACTCCCGCGAGTTTCAAAGCGTTTAAAATTGAAGAGGTCGTATTCACGCACAACACCACGGTTCCGTTCATTGTCGCAGCGCCGAACTGTCTCTGGCATGTAGGGTCTCCGCTGTTGTAAATTAGCTTGGACTGAGATATGTGTAAGCTCTCGTTTTGATTGGGGTTCGTGTAGAAGGAGGAGCCTCTGATAACACTACCGTCGCCCAACTTCAAACTAGCGGTAAAATCTCTATCCATCGTGCTCGCCCCGATCGTGAAAATCCAGTGCGCACCGTTGTGCATACTTCGCCGTACCGGGCCACTGTTGCCCGCGGAGCATACGACGACAACGCCTTTCTTTATAGCTGCAAAGGCTCCGAGGGCTATTGCATCGTCGAAATAGAGAACCAAGGCGTAGCCCATTGAGAAAGACAAAACGTCAACCCCGTCGCTAATTGCGGCCTCCATTGCAGCCAACGCATCGGATGCCATACTTCCAATTGACGATATCACTTTGTACATGGCGACTCGCCCGGCAGGAGCTACGCCACGAGCCGTACCAGAAGCGTAACCGTAGAAATCGACGCCCTCCCCGTAGTTACCTCCTGCAGTGGACGACGTGTGGCTTCCATGCCCTTCAAAATCCCTCGGCGAATTGTAGTCGGTGTCGAGGTCAATGTTCCCGAACTTGGCCACCACAGCTTTGTTAAAATAGCGCGCTCCAATCAGTTTTCGGTTGCAGAGAGAAGAGGCGAAGGCTGTGCCGTTTTCGCAAACCCCCTTCCATCTGGTCGGGACTGGTCCCATTCCATCGTCATGGAAACTTCGGCTCTCCGGCCAAATTCCAGTGTCCAGCATACCCACGATTACGTCTTGCCCCAAGCGGGACTTTGGCAAAAGACCCACGATTACGTCTTGCCCATTTACTCCTTTGACAGATGAAAGCAGCGATTTATACCAATGAACGTGAGTAGGGAATTCATTAGGCATAGCAGCCTTATCCATATGGACTATGTAGATCGAGGCAGGCTCTATGTTTCCTGCACTCACAACATAGCCAGCCATGAACAAGGCTAAAAGCAGAAAAGAGACACTCCTAACGGCCATGTATGTGCAGATCTAATGGCTTACGGTAACTCTAATGGCATTTTAATCAGTCTAACCCAGTAGCATTTATAATATATCCTATTCGTTCAAACTTGATTTTCTCGATTTGATTTTGAAAGCTGATTCATCTCGCACCAACTGACCTCAAATTATTCAAAGGAAATTAATGGCAGGCCACCCGTATGATGGTTACCCGTACCAACATCGAATTGTATGTTAATAGCCATTGATTTCAAAGGCGTAAGGATTATCTGGAGCCCTCCGGATGAGATTTTAGCTAGTTAGTTTCTAATCTGGAAATAGTTTAATTACCCGTCAAATCAATTGAAATAAATATATTTGTTCCTTATCCTAATCTTCTTCTATTAATTAGTGTCAGAATAGTGTAATCTAGGAAATCAGAAACAAGCACCAATGAACAACATGAATATTGTATTAACTTTTCTGTATTAGGAAAGAAGGAGCAACCTTCTTTAATAGGAGAAACAATCTTGATCAAGATCCACAAGATGTGGAGATTAGGATCAAGATCCATCCGAAGTGGAAAATACTCATCAATCAAGATAGCTAACTAGACATCTAACTAGGCTTAAGCAAGCCAAGTGTGAATTAAACACCAACACCCCCCCTTAAGCATAGCTTAGGTGGGTAGAAGAAATGGGTCTCGGCTACAAGCCAAAAGAGGTACCCAAGTACATAGCAAACTCTCTTAAAACTGGAGTAAAATAGAAAACCCAGTGGGAAAAAACTATCCTCCAAAAAAAGAGAGAAAAGTAGAGAAGACTAGAAAGCCCCCCCCAAAGATGATCCAATTGCTGATGTAGACCACACCCCAAGAAGAGCTCGTAGATGAATGAACTCATTCTGAGTGAAAGATTTGGTGAAGATGTTAGCAACCTGGTCTGAAGACTGGCAAAATACTAAGTCAATGATTTGACTATGAATGAACTCTCTAATATAATGCATGTGAATCTCAATGTGTTTGGTTTGCTGATGCTGGACCGGATTCCTGCATATGTGAATAGTACTCTGATTGTCACAATGAATGACTGTTGGTTTCTTGAAATGAATACCAAACTCTGTAAGAATACCCTATAGCCAAATAGCCTATGTAGCTGCATTAACAACTCCCCTATACTCTACCTTTGTAGATGATAAAGCAATAGCTGATTGCTTCTTGCTTGACAAACTGATAGGCCCTGATCCAAATGAGAAAATGTAACCAAAAGTAGACTTGCGATTCTCTGAATCACCAACCCAATATGAATCTGTGTAGCCAACAAGATCTATATCTATACCAACTCTGCAATGAATCCCAAATCCAAGTGACCCCTGTAGGTAGTGAAAAATCCTCTTGGTTTGTTTCCAATGCAACTCATGAGGTTCTTGCATAAATCTGGAAACAATGCCTACTGCATATGAAATATCTGGCCTAGTATGAGTCAAGTATATTAGACTCCCAACAAGTTGGCAATACAAAGTGGCATCAACCAATGGTGAAGTACAACAAGCCTCAAGATTGACCCCTGATAAGAATGGAGTTGGAGATGGCTTACAAGAAGTCATGTGAAATCATGACAACAAATCAAGAGTATACTTGGGTTGTGCAAGAGTGATTCCTGAATCAGATTGTATAATCTCAATTCCTAGGAAGTAATGCAAAAAAACCCAAGTCAGTCATGTCAAATCTGTCATGTAGAGTTGACTTCACTATTGTAATAATAGATGAAGAACTTCCTGTGATCAAGAGATCATCAACATATAAAACCAGTATCAATCGTGAATCGTCCTAATGGAATAAATACACATTAGGATCAGAATGGCACCTAGTGAAACCTAAAGCAAGCAAGAAGGAATCCATTTTGGCATACCAAGCTCTAGGAGCTTGTTTGAGGCCATATAGGGATTTCTTTAGTTTGCATACTAAGGAAGAATCCCAAATATACCCTTGTGGTTGTTCCATGTAGATTTCTTCATCTAGGTCTCCATGTAAGAATGCACTCTTAACATCCATCTAATGTACTTCCCATCCATATGAAGCAACAATAGAAAGTGTGAGTCTAATTGAAGTCATCTTAGCGACAAGTGCAAAGGTTTCAGAATAATCAATACCTGCAACTTCTGATAAACCTTTTGCAACTAATCGTGCTTTATAAGTTTATCAATTGACCCATCTGCTCCATACTTAGTTCAATATATCCATTTGCATCGAACTCGCTTCCTTCCCTTAGGAAGTGAAGTCAAATCCCAAGTGTGATTTCTAAGTAAAGAATTATATTCCTCATTCATAGCATTATCCCACTCAAGTATGCTTGATGCTTGTCTAAATGTCTGTGGATCAAAAACTGAGGCAAGATAGGCATGATGCCCCCCCTAAATATCTGACTCAATGTGACTATCAACTGTTGAATCATGTGCTCCTAAACCTGCCATATCAAGTGAATGAGAAAGAGGTGAATTAATTCCAAATATATCAACCTCCAATTGAATCCTTGAACTTGATGAAGAGTAATCCTCATCACTACCCTCATTGTCATAGCTAGAAGAATCTGAATCAGAATCCTGTTGTGAATGATCTGAATCATCAAGGTGTAGTGAGCCCAAGTTGGAAATGCTAAGTGTAGAGTCATTAGGACTCTCATCAAACTTAACACTTCTCTCAATGAACAACTCATGTGTAGTAGGCTAGATTAGGCGATAACCCTTAACACCATCAAGTATCCAACAAAAATACAAGGTTTGGATTGAGGATCCATAGCTTTGCGTTGCTCCTTTGGAATGCGTGACATAGCTAAAGACCCAAAAACTCTGAAATGTTCAACTAATGGTTTTGTTCCTTGCCAAGCTTCAAAAGGTGTTATGCCTTTCAATGCTTTATGAGGTACCCTATTTTGAATATAACATGGACAGTTGATAGCTTCTGCCCAGAATTTTGGTTCAAGCTCTTTATGATGAATCATGTTGTTTGCCATTTCCTTTAGTGACTTGTTCTTGCATTTTGCAACTCCATTTTATTGGGGAGTGTAAGGAATTGTATGTTGTAATTCAATCCCCTCTATTGTGCAAAATTGCTCAAACATGTTGTTAACATACTCATGCCCATTATCTGTTCTTAGAAGTTTGATTGATTTCTTAGATTATTTTTCAACTAAGGCTTTGAAATCTTGAAAGCATTCAAAGACTTCATATTTTTGTCGAAGGAAGAAAATCCAAGTGTACCTTGAGAAGTCATCAAGAAATGTAAGAACATATCTTTCTTTAGGGAAGGATGGGTGTGGAAATGGTCCTGAAACATCACTATGAACAAGTTCTAAGACTTGTGATGCCCTCCATGCTTTACCTTTGTCAAAGTTTTGTTCTAGATGCTTGCCTAGTGCACAACTGTCACAAAGACCTTTAGAAAATTTGACATTGGGCATGCCTATTACCATATTTTGTTGATTGAGTTGTTTGAGATAGCGATAGTTTAAGTGGGCAAATCACTCATGACATAGCTTGCTTTTCTCATCAGAATGAGTGAGCAAAGCTTTTGGAGGAGGACTTTTAGCAAAACTAGAAAAAGTATACAATCTCAATTGATGATCTTATTTTCCTGTTGCTATCAATTCCTTGATTTCAATTTCATTTGGAGTAAATTCAACTGTCATACCGTGGCCTAGATGAGTTATTTGATACACATAAAGAAGATTATTTGATAGTGAAGGTACATTGAGAACTTTTTGGAACATTCCACCTTCAACTTCAATAGACCCTCTTCCTTTAACCAATGCTGGAGTATCATCACCTAAGGTGATTGAAGACATGCCACATGATTCCAAGGATGAAAACTCAACTTTGGATGATCCCATATGATGAGTAGCACCTAAATCTATTATCCAAGATGGGGATGAGGATGAAATAGTAACTAAAGCTTTGCCTTTTTCCTTCTCTTTTTCCTTTGATTTATCCCGATTTGATGAAGATGTGTTGAAAGAATCTAGAACCCCTATGTTTTTCTTCTTGAGAAGATGAGTAAGGTGGTCTATCTGCTTCTTCATACACTGATGTTCTTCATGATTACGCTTTTTAAAATAGGCACATTTAGGTAACTCTTTCTTAGATCTATTTTGCTTAGAGTTGCCTTCATTTTTATTAGCTTTGTTATCAACTTTGTTGTCTTTTTTATAATCCTTGTCCTTCTGATTTTGTTGTTTCTTGCCCTTAGAAGATTGTTCTTTCTCATTTCCTGCAATGAGTGCTTGAGATTTACTATTCTTCACATTTCCCATTTGTATTAACTTATCTTGCTCCCTTGTTAGATCAGCAATGAAGTTATCAAGAGAGGGCATAGCCCATGAAGTTCCAAGAGATCTTTTTGTAGAGTAGAAAGTAGATACAAAAACAGAGTATTCAAAACCTAACTTTGACAAAATTGATAGAATTAAATGATTTTATTTTTTATCAATACCACATTCTTTAAGTTGCAACCTTAAGAACTTTAACTTGGTAAAAAAATCTTGAAGAGAAGTAAAGTTTCTTGGACTTAATGCTATGAGCTCATTTTCTAGCTCATGACCCCTAAATTCATCTATCTTGCCAAATAGCTTATCAAGACCTTCCTAGATTTCATTGGGCGTTTTCAAGGACTGAATATGAAATAGTAATTCAGGTGATACATAAAGACATAAAAAACTTAAAACTTGATCTCTCTTATTAAACCATTTTTCTTTGTCCTTAGCAGCAGTAGGTTCTTTTTCAAGATTCATGACTACCCTAAACAAGCCTCTATTCATGAGAGAAATTGACATTTGCATTTTCCAATCATGATAATTAAAAGGCGTTAAGGATGGAATAGTGACATTAGAATCCATTGTGCTTTAGTTGCTGAATTGAATGTGGAAAGAAATATTTTTAAGAACTCTGTAGAAGTAAGAAAAAAAAAACACAAAAGCTCAAGACCTCCCTTGATTATGTTTGATTACCCCCCAATTTTGGCACTTATATTAAGGAGTGCATGTAAGGAAAAAAGATATTGACAAATTTTTAACCAGTACAATTGTTGCCTCCAAAAACAATTTTGTGACAGAATTTTGTGTGGAATTTTTGAGCGATCTTCCTGCACGCCTGCTTCAAACCCTCGCCAGCTCCAAATAGGGAAATATGCATGAAAGAAGTGAAGGGATTTGGCGGCTATTCCTCTGCAGGTTCGTCATAGGAGCAACAACAAATTGAATGCCTAGAAGGCATGCCTCGATTCTCCTAAAACGCTGCACAAAGAAAATGAAGATTCGCACCAAATAAACACCAAGCACCAAATGATGGCGCAGGGAAAATCTGAGAGACAAACAACAGATGAAGCGCCTCCAAACAACAGATCAAGCCTTTGATGAACAATACCCCAGCACCCAAAGATGAATCGGGTCTTCTTGGCAATGATACACAGTTAAGATTGGGGGCAAACACAAAATTGTGCCTGCCTGCACCAGAAATTGAGCCTTTTCCTTCAAATCGTGCTTGATGCGTTAGCCTGAGCAGATTGGATGCATCGGCCTGAGATCTGAAGAGTCTTTGACTGAATCGCCCCTTGTAGGTGTGATTTCCAAAGGTGAATTGGGCCCTTGTAGAGGTGATACGCAACTTCCACCTACCGTGGCTTTACCTCCCCTCGATCTATCTTACAATTCCTAGCAAATGCCTCCACTATGCTCAAATAGACTTGCGCCTCTTCAACAAAGACACAACTAGGGATCGAATGACAAAAAAAATCCTTTTTCTGCAAAATGAGCCAAAGATCTATTGCTTGAAATAAAAAACAACATAAGCATGTAATTGCGTATACAAGAATAGAGAACAAATATTGAATATAAATGTCGAATAATTTGTTCAGAACTTCAATGCAAATTACAAATGTATTTCCATTCACAACAAAAATGCTCTGATACCATGTCAGAATAGTGTAATCTAGGAAATCAGAAACAAGCATCAATGAACAACATGAATATTGTATTAACTTCTCTGTATTAGGAAAGAAGGAGCAACCTTTTTTAATAGGAGAAACAATCTTGATCAAGATCCACAAGATGTGGAGATTAGGTTCAAGATCTACCCGAAGTGGAAAAGACTCACCAATTAAAATAGCTAACTAGACAGCTAACTAGACTTAAGCAAGCCAAGCCTGAATTAAACACCAACAATTAAAAATCCATCATTATTCGATTTAAATATCATTTAATTTAATTTAATGATTATTGTAGTTAAAAATAAATATTTATTCTATTTCTACCGTCCAAAATTAATTAAAGGATATTCAAGAACATCCATCAATCAGTCTTAGAAAAAACAGTACATCTGATTCTTTTGCACATCACGTTGTGCATGCATGTAATTTTTAAACAATTATTCCAATATATAGTCTTTTCATTTGGGAAATGTGCTGCCATAAAAATAATGTTCACTGTTTTAAGCACTATCAGGGCCCTGTAAAAATAGGGTTCACTATTTTAAGCACTATCAGGGCCCTATTTCTGGATTCCACCATGAAAATTCCTTAAAGGAGTGGATACAAACATCGCTTCAAGTACTGCTTTCTTTCTTTTCGTTTGAATAAATGGGATATCTTTTCAGCTCGTTCATTGATTCTGTAAAGGTGTTATGATTTCCTTCAAAATTTATCGGTATTGCAGAAATTTCTTAGAAGTTCAAAGCTCTTTGTTCGAACTGTTTTATGATATTTCAAATTGAAGTTGGACTTTTAAAGGCATGGAAATTAGTTACCACCAAGAAAGAAAGTCACATACCCAATCAAAGAAAGATCGTTGAGCTTAAACTTGTTCATTCATGTTCTTAAAATCATGTCATTAATAATTGTTCGTTCTTTTAGAGGCAAAACATAAAATTTGAAACAATCATAAATCTTTATAAAATGAAATATTAGAATACTTTTATTGCAATGGTGAAATTTATGTAATTATATCATTTTTTAATTTAATTTTGGGTTTATTTGGATATGATGCACTTAACAAATTTGAATAATGGTCAAGTACAGGGGTAACTTTAAGAAACCCCCTCCTTAGCGAAGGTGTAAAATCCTGACGAATCTTTCTTTTTATTTGAAAAAATTAGTAATTTTTTTTGACGAATCTTATGCATATTATTAAAAAAATTGTAAAATCCTGGCGAATCTTAATGAATAATTGATAATAAAAAAATAATCACAGTGACAAATCCTAGTGAATAATCACTAAAACGATTAATTATAATGGTGAATCTCTCCTTTAAAAATTTGCATAGTTGGTCGGCGTAGTTCCCCCATTTTAAGTTTTTTTCTTTAATATTGAAATAGGGGCCTGGGGGCGGTAGCCACTGGCAGGTTCAAGAGGTAGCGCCCCTTGCGGTGGTCGAGGGGGCAATGCCCCCTCGTGGGGTCCGAGGTTCGGATACAGGTGGGGTCAAGGGGCAGAGCCCCTCACCACCAAGCATAAATTCACTATTGAAAATGCATTGGAGCACACACGGATGAAGTGTTTTTAAAAAATATCACTTGAAAATTTACCATCGATTAGCTTTTAAATCGGATGGCTGCAAGTTCATTCCATGAGCAAATATCGACGTGAGTGAACATCATCAGTGGGAAACTTAGGGATGTCCCGCTGATACAACGATGATGACGTATGTCATGAACTATTGGCAACAATGAATGGTGAAGATCAAATAGAGCTTTGATTGGATGTCTTTTTGGGAGCTTGGCACAAATATTGTAGATTCCCTTCATGATTCTCAGGAATTACACAAGTGGTGTACCTGTGCCTTGGTGGACCCCAGTTGGAGTATGGAAGCATTATCGGTGTGAGTGAACATCATCGGTGGGACACTTAGGGATGTCCTGCCGATACAACGATGATGATGTATGCCATGAACTATTGGCAACAATGAACAGTGAAGATCAAATTTCGGGCCTCAACAACCTTTTTAAAAAACACGTGCATATAAAGTCACAAAATTGACTTGCAACCATTCGATTAAAAAGCTAATCAATGGCAAAAAATAAAAAACCTATTCAAAGCTAAAATATCCCTAAAATTAAAAGGTAAATTATTATTAGTGGCGATATTTCCCAAAAATTAATTGTAGGAATATAAAATTAATGGCGAATATAATTAATATCTTTAATTACAGTATAAACTACTGGCGAATTAGTTTCAATGATGCATCGTGTAAAAAATAATGCATTGGCAAATTAATCAAGACAAATTTATTTTCTTGTAAAAACTTGACGATTCAACATCCTTTCTAACTTCTATTATTCACCATTTTTGGAGGTCTCGATTTCAAATATTCGCCAATTGGCGAAGATTTGCCACTAAAGTTTTCCTTGGTCAAGTATTTTACGTTATGAGATTTGTTTAATAGTCTTATGGTTTAGAGATACCATCACATATAGACATAAGAAATGCATGCTCAAATGAGGGTTCAATTCATTATAAATGAAAGGGTACCACTCCATCAAAGCTGACACACTAATAATGGAATGAATCACAAGGAAGTATCATTAATGAAAATCCTGCATATACATAGTAGGGCTTGTGTTTCACAATGGGTGGAGTGATGGTCTAAGAAATATTTAATATAATTATATATCAATAAATTATAGTATAATCTTATATGGAATTAGGTTCATTTCATAATCCTTTGCCCATTTTTATTTACATGTTTTTTCATGTATTTGAGCTGATGTCATACATGTTTGCACCTATCTCTATACACTTATCATTCATTATGTCTATTGCCTCCAATTGTGCTTTGTCATGAATCATAATATACATAGAGAATATACTTTCCATGTTTCAAGTTAATCCCATGGACATATAATTGATCATGTATGATTCTTAAAATTTAAAAATTCAAATTATGTTTCCTACCATGAGCCAACCTAGTACAGTTTAAATGTCATTTATTCATATTTCAAGTCATTGAATGTGCATTTACTTATCATATTTTTACCTTTCAAATTTAATCATTTGCATCCCATGCACTAGAGAGAATAATTTATGTAATTATTTGAGTATGTACACATCTAAGTATAATTATTCTCAATCACTTTCATTGTCATAAAGTCAGTTTTTCTTAGTGGTTTATCTAATAGAACTTGACTATAGTGATCTAGCAACTTCTTCAAGGTAGATTTCAATACCACTAGTCTTCTATTATCAAAGAAGTGTAGTGAATTAGATGAATGAAAAAGGAACATGTAATCAAACAAAACAAATTCACACCTATAAAAATTAGTTAAAACCATATATTCAACCTTCCACAAATTCAACAAATTATTTTGATTTCAAAACAAATTATAACAAAAAGAATTTTTAATCCTTAAAAAATAAAAAAATTATTACATTATTTAAATTATATATCTCCACTATACTTACAATTAAACATCTTATATTTAATTTCTTAAATTAATAACTAAATTTTCATTTACCACCCACAACTTGAAAAATAATAAACCACTAATAATCATAAATCTAAATTGATTTATACTTCTAAGTATGCATCATATTCGATTAGTCTAGATTAATCTCAGTGAAAGGTTATTTTACCTTTACCACTAAAGACTAAAAAAAATCCTTTCAAATAAAATATTTTATGCACTCATATTACTCACATTTTGGTGAAATTATTATTTTTAAATGAACATTTTTTATAGATTGACTTAGTTTCTAATTATAAATGAATAAAGTATTTTTATAGTAAAATTATGTAGTTATTTGAATAAATGTAAATATTTAATAAATATTTAACTAGATAAAATTATATAAGATTGTTGATTAAAATTATTGAAACTAAATGTATAAGTTAAATAAATTAAATATGATAACTAAATTTAAATTTGATGATTAAGAAGTATTACAATCGATGTAAAATTTGATTCCCTAATATTTTAAAATTTTAGGATTGACTTAGATGAAGATATTTAATCAATACATTATCCTTGAGTTATCTAATGTAATATATAGATTTATAAGCTCCCCTTTTTAAAAAATCCTTTAAAATCTAGACCCCTCCAAGTCTATGAGGTTTCATTTCTCCAAGTTCTAGATCATTCCTTATTATTTGCATGACTTGTGATTGAGCTACAAATGTCATGATGTGTAAGAAATATTTTTCTTAGCTTACAACATCTTGGTATCACTAAAAACCCCTCCTCAAATTTGGTTATTTTCAATCCCTTTGAAGAGATTTAATTTCTCATAAATCCCCTATTTTCATGGTTCCTTGTCATATTGATTGGCCTTGCAACTCTTTTCATCCTTATGATTTTTTCATCATTCATTTGATGATGTAAGCTATTTTTCCTTGATATATTGATGTCATGGAATGTCCAACCTATTTTCTTTCCCTATTTTCCTTTCAAATATTCTCAAGACTATAACCATGTTGCTATCATCATCTTCTATATGATATCAATATGAACCCCATGGAGATGCCTACTTTGGAAGGATCCCATGCTATTTTTAGAAAATTTTAAATTCCCACCACACTATATTATTTTGGATTATAATATCTATTAATTCCAAGAAAAAATATCATTCTAGATCCTCTTAGTCTTTCCAATTATTATATGCAGATGGATCCTCTCTTTGATATTCATTTGAAGTTTTTCCTTCTTCTAAAACATTTTTCCTAGTTATTCCAAGTGTGTTTGAAGCTTTTAGTCAATCAATATTGATATATTATGGCTTATACCACTTCATGTCTAACACACACTCTACTATCCATAATAAATATTGACCATAAGTTGCTATCAAATATTCATTATGGTCATTTAGAATTTATTTCCCACCAACTCAAAATCCCTCTACTGTTAGATATAATAGATGGTACATGTATGTAAAGGAAGCCATCATGGTTCTAATTTTCTATAGCCACAATTTCTAACCATTGATACATATTGTCTAACATTAGTTTGTAAGGTATTAATGAAGATTACCTATGAAACATAGGAAAATGGGTGAGGCAGGTTGTGAATGGGGGTATGCACCAATTTCCCTACTTTCATTAGGAAAAAGAGATCCCTTAGGGAAATACTGACTTTCAACCATTAGGTGAGTCAACCTTAATGGAGATATTGTTGTTTTCATTATGATTGAGGATGGGGTAAATTAGTCTGAAATGCACTTTTAGGAGATGAATGAAAAATACCAAATGAATGCAATTTAAAACTTTAATCTACTAGAATCCATAAATTTCTAGCAGATCTAAGAAGGTTATGAATTTATGAACCTATCACCAAAGTAGTTTTTAAGTGTCCTCCGAGGATAGATTCGCCCTAGGGTGAATGGGTTTTGCTACAGGGATCCAAAATCTGCTTTCACAATCCTCTACTCTTATATTTACACTATTGATTTCTCCGTATTTCACAGTATTAAAATTAGAATTAAATTTTGTAAGTGAGTTTATGTGGCTTGATGAAAATTTTGACAACTTTGAAAACTTTGTAAAATTACACTTTTGATCAATCTTCAATCCTTCTTCACCTACAATTTTCACATACACAAGAGAGGGGAAAATAGTTTGTTTTTGGTGAATGAGGGTTTTCCTTTGTCAAACCTCATTTTGGTAATTAAACCTTGAAATGAAATGGAACATGAATAGAAGGAACGATGAATGAAAAATTTTATGTTGCAACTCACCAAACCCTTGAATGAAGATCCTTGAAAGACTAAAATCTAACACATCTTTCCAAGGTCTTGATATTGCATGAAATTGCTTGATTGGATAGTGATCTTGATGGCTTGAATCTTGACTTGAATGCTTGAAACCTGCATCACAATGTTAGCTCCAAAAAATTGCATGAATGATGATAACTTTGACATGATGCTTGAGATATTGAATGTTGCAACAAATGATTGAGAAATATGCTCTTGAATGCTTTTGATACTAATATTTGCTATTTTTTTTCTAATTTCTCAAAAAATAAACATAAAAGGCCAATAATTGCAAATTGAATTTGAATCATGAAAATGCCACCAAAAACATATTAAAAATTAGGGTCCTAAACTTAAGGGGGGGCCATTTTACCTTGGGTGAATGGGTCCTAGGCCCCAAACCTAAGACACACCAATTTCAGGGAAATTTAATTAATGCTTGCAATTGTTTAATACAAGTTTCCCTCTCAAAAAATGATATTAATTAGGATTTTAAATACATTATTGGGCCAACTAGAGGCTTAATTAAGTCTAGTTTAATTAAGGGACCCAAACATAGTGTGAAAATGTAGAGGAGTACATTTTATGACACTACATTTAGTCCCCACTTTAGTGAGAGGAGCCCTATGCTCAAACTCACGCTAAAGTAGCCAAACAAGCATCAAGAGAGGTCTAATTGTATAATTGTTGGAAAGATAATACCATCAAGGTCAAGGATGATGATAAATCCCCCAAGATCTAATATCTCATAGAAAATCAACAAAGGCACAAAGAGACACATGCCTATCTTAAATATGCAACAACAAGACAAGATACACAAGCATACACTGTCAAAATTAATGAGAAGAGAAAGAGGGGTGGATCAAGCCTCAAATATTTTTCCAACTAGTATGGATCAAGCCTTAGTTGTTCGTACACAAAAAAATTACAACTGGAAATGCGATGTCCACTATGCAAACAAAATGTACACATGTGCTAGTGAAATCCATTGTCCACTTGGTGAGCTCCAAAAATTAGGTAATGGGAAATTCATGCCAGGTAGATTATTTATTTAATTATTTTAAGTTATACCTCCTAATAACTTTGATAAGGTTCCACATAAATGGTCACACGACTAGCAAGCTGCATTATTCTAGGCACTCATGAAAAATTCTCCACTAGCAAGCAAGTTGTGTTATTGTTGGTGGAATTGATTCATGCAATATGATATTCAAAGGGTTTGTACTTAGTTCATGAAAGGTCTCACCTTAGGGAATATCATGAATAATGTCTCCAAGAGAGGAGTATTCGAGGATAAAAGATTCACAATGTAGGGCATGCAATCAGTAGTATCACCATTAAGAGGGATACCATATGCCAATAAAGGTCATGCTCTTGAGGAACATCAAACCAAATGTCATGACCAAGAAGACACATCACATGAAGTAAGAAGACCACACTTTGAAGCAAGCAATGAGCAGGGATGCGCCCATTTTAAAGAAATTGTTAAACACCATGCTGTGAGCAATTAATTTAAAGTAGAATATAATAAATTTCATTACTTGAGATATTTATTTGAAAAGCACTATGTAAAACATATGCTTCCAAAATAGAGTTGCATCATGAAAGGAGTGTTTCCCCCAATATTCAATCCTAAGATAACACATAAGGGGTCCATGGATCTGGGGTCAACGTTTGTCATTGTTGCAGTGATATAATCGAGCTCAAAATCATCATCATTCCCCAAATGACTCATGGAATAAGCACAAAGGAAGAATGACACATAGAGAGAGAGAGAGAGAGAGAGAGAGAGAGAGAGAGAGAACACATAGAAGCTTTTGGGTCAACATGTAAGAGATCTAAATGTCTTGGTCCCCCTTGCATCATCCCCAAAAGGAAAACACAAGACAAAAGATAAAGGTCTATGATATATAGATGAATGTAGGTACAAATAGAAGAATGGCATGACTAATTGTATTCCTTTGTATCCTTGCACCAACAGAGTGACAAGGGTCATCCAAAGTAGGCTCACAAAAATATAAAGACACACCAAGAATCACAACATGGGGGATCACATTATGCATATGTAATCACAGAGAACGCGAAAATGCGAGGACCAACCTATAGTAGGTCATGCACCTCCCAATCGTGTTCATCATATGAAGAAGGTAGATAACTAGCCAAACAGACAACAAAAAGTGTTGTACTAGGATCATCACCAAGTTTAACACATGGTGAGTTACTCTTGTTAGGAGGATCATCATGGTTGTTATCATCTAAGCTCATGGAAGAGGAAAACTATAAACTCAACTCATTATGCACTTCCTCATCATTTTTGGCAATCTCATCACAATAATCATCCAAGTTAATTATAATAGGAGGCCAAATGACTTGATGTTCATAAAGGTTTCTTGTTGTTTTTGTGGCGAAGGTAGAGAATCATCAGTCTTTGCTTCAATTGGTGTTTGATCTTGATTTTCTATTTTATTCTCTTTTTTTAACTTACAGGAAACAACATGATGGACCTATGCCTATGCTCTTTAGCATTTCTATTTCTTGTAGCATGATTTTCAAGTTGTGATTGTGTAGGAGTGATTTTATCAACCATATGTTTCTTTTCTTATTGCAAGGGAGGAACAAAAGGAACCATAAGAGGTAGTTCAACCACTTTCTCTTTAGCTTTATGAAATTGTTTAATATTGGGAGGGACAATAGGACTTATATTGTTATCTCTTGAGATTTTATAAGAAATAGGTGAATAGTTTGTCATGGGTTGGTCTTGGTTACTTAGAAAGGATTTTGGATCAATCATGGTTTCATCAACAATAGGAGGCTCAATCGTCAGTTGAGGCATGTGTCTAAGGGGTAATTCTACTATGAGCTTTGCTATAAACTTTTGAAAAGGTTTCAAAAAAAATTCTTCACGAGGTTTAGTAGGTTCCATAGGTTCGGGCCAGAATAAATCCACTGATAAATTCCCATGAGAAGACATAGGATTAAAGCCACTATGAAGCACAGTAAAGATATCACTGCCAAATGGAAAAATTAAGCATTTATGCGCTACCAATGGGATAACATCCATGGAGCGTAGCCATGGGTAACCAAGATTCACACGAAATTTCTCTAATGATGGGATGATGGATAATCTGGCATTCAATTGTTTTGGTCCAGCTTTTAAAGGAAGACTGATCAAACCTATTGTAGGGTTGTTGTGTAGGATCATGGGGCTCCAAAAAATGGCGATATGACAAAAAAGTGGCTAATGATTTTTTTTTGAATTTTATGAAATGAAAAAGGTTTATTGAGAAAATTGTCATCTTTCCACCAATATAAGATATTCCTTATTTGGAATTAAATAGATAATTATTATTAATTTCCTAGATGCATTTTGACTAAAGTCCTGATTGATAGGTTGATTAATAAATATCTATAATTCTTAAACAATTTAGCTCTTTTTGAATCTGAAAGATGTCACACATTCTAGGCTTCCCATACTATAGTCCATAAAAAAAGAAAATTGAATTTCATAGTTTTTTGACCAAGTTATGGTGGTCAGACAAAAAAGTTTTAATATTTTTTTAAAAATTTAATAAAAAAATTCATAACTAATTATTTACTTGCAAAACAATTACAAAAACATTGCAGCACATTTGAGCATGTGTCCTCTACTTACATTGAAAGTTTCAAAAAAATAATTTATTTTTTACTTATACTTAGGTTGGTCAGACATACACCTGCTTTTTAATTTTTCTTGAAAATTTAGAATTACTACATTGAAATTTCAAATTTTCACCAAATAGATCTACTTTTTTCCAAACAATGACTAGTATTATAGAAACTAAATTCAATTTTCTACAAATTTTATGCTTACATATTTTTCAAATTATGTAAATAAATTATTCAAATTTTTATGTCATGTTTCCTAACTCTATTTTTTTTAATTTTCATTACCACTTAAGGGCCTAGTTTGGACCCCCATGATCCTGCACTAACCCATAGGGAAAGAAAAACCATTATGTGTTTTGATCCATGCTTTCAATTTTTCATAAGAATCTTATTAAAATTCATACAAAAATATTAATTTGTTGTTGATCACATTCTCTACACACACATGATCAATTAATATCCTATTACTACCTTCTTGTCATTGATTCTTTTGGTGATGTAAGAGGACCATCAAGTGTACATCTAATTATGTCATCTTGTGAGAAAGAAATGTCAAGGGGCCTTATGGTTTGACCCTTGCGAAGTTGAACATCAATGAAGCAAGCCATACATTCTAAGTCCGCCTCACTTATATTTGAACATTATTTGTATCTTGAAGTTTTTCAACATTCATCACATCATTATTAGCATCAATAGCTTTCAAAAAAGAGATATTATGATTTGGTGTGGGGTTGGTAAATATTTGCAAATTTGGTTGGGTGGGGCAACAAATTTATATCCTTGATCATTAACACCACCAATCTGAATGTGATTAGAATCAATGAGGTCTTGCACACTATGTTTAAGATGCTTACATTGTTTTGTATCGTGTCCATTTTTTTGGTGATAATGGAAAAAGACATTCAAGTTAAAGTTTGAAGGTAAGGGCTTAGTGGTATCAATGGCTCTAATAGGAGGTAAGGTAACTAAATTCTTACTTATAAGCTATAGCATGATGGAATCTTAATGTTGATTTATGAGTAAAGAAATTGGTATCGTGCTATGAAGTCAGTCATAACTTTTCACCTTTGTTTTGTTTACATTGCATTAAATAAACTAATGTCATAATGGAGCCCATGTGTACTTGGAAATGGTTAAGAAATCCATCAATAAGTTCATTGAATGAACAAATATAGTTATTCAATAAAGAACAAAACCACTCCAAGGTAGTGTCTTTCAAGGATCTAGGGAAAATTTTAGCCAAGAGTTCATACTAAAAAATGAAGTTACTACATAAGGTTGTGTATGCCAAAACATGGTTACTAGGATCTCCTTTTCCACCATATTTCTCAAATCTAGGAATCTCTATGCCTTGTGGCATTATGCTTTCAATATCTCCAAGGATAAAGGGTTTCTTTTCACATATTGTGAAGGTTGTCCATTTTTACTTTGGTTCAATGTGGAAATTTGTTGTTGGAGGGTGGAAACATTTTGTAAGAGTTGGTTAAGGATGGGATCATTGGTTGTATTGTGAGATGGATGTGAATAAGGTAGAGGTGTATATGTATTTAGAGGACAAGTGAATTATAAGTTTGTGAGGGGAGTTGGATTATGAGATATGAGATTTGAATGCACAAAGCTAAAGGGATTACAAGTAGAAATACCTAATATGGTATTTACATTGCTAGTGGTTTGTTTTTGTTGTTGTAACAATTGGATTAGTGTATGCAAGAATAGAGGTCATAGTTGTAGAAGGAGGAATTGGATTTCCACCTTGACTTTGAGTGTACCCAAAAGTTTGAGCACAAATATTTGTTGTAGGAACATGATTATCAATAATGTGAGCTAGGCTATGCACAATCTCTATTCCTTGTTCATTATAAAGAATTTTCCTCATGTTATCTATGACAAGAATTGTAGTACCAACAAAGTATTTAGCACTCACAATTTTTTTCAATTTCTCTAAATCTTCATCCATTTGTCTTAGCTCTTCTTGAAGGGCATTATAAACCATTGTGTCAACATTAGTCACATTGGTTGCAGGTAGGGTGGTCATGGGAAATGAGGTATCAAAGCTATGGTCCATAGTAGGCTGACTAGTATCAACACTATGAGTGAAAGAGTTGGAAAACTCAAGATCCACAACGAGTGTAGTAGTGTGGGATGGCATTAGTCTCAAACTAAGTCTCACTATAGTATTGGTTTAATAGGACACAAAGTTGTGAAGATCAAACAAGTTTCAACAAACCTAAATGTACCCAAAATGGAGAATAGACACTAGATACATGCAATCAAACACCCTAGAATATGAATTGCAATGCAAGTATGCAAAAACAGATAAATTTTTATATTTAAAACAAGATAATTTATTGATTATTCTATGCAAAAAAACTGAAAATGATGTCTTTTAATGCTAATTTTTCTTTTCAAACAATGCACTTAATTTGACCAATTGAACCTAATTCAAACAATGACAGATTATTTTTTATTTCTAAAACTGAAACCCAAATTTAATAGTAGATCTGAATGAAGTAAATAGAGATGAATGTTTGCAAAAAACTTAGAAACAACACCTATACAGGGATTGATTCACCCTAGGAAGAATGGGTCCCAAGACATGGATTGCAAAAAATTAAATCTAAGTCTAAGGTTTAGTACTAGGGTTTCCTATTTCAGATTACAAACTATGGTTTTAGTGATTGAATTTTCAAAATTTAGGTGTCTAAATGCACAATGTGACACTTTTTGAAATGTAATTTTGACCAAATTTGTGAATGTGAATGACTGAAAAATACACTAATATGCAAGTACTATGCAAAATCAATGTAATATGCATGTAATTTTATGAATTTTTCAATTTTTAAAGGATGTAAAATACAAACTTAAAACCCTAAATGAGATGTAAACTAATGAAATTTTAACAACCCTAAATGAGATGAAAACTAATGCAATTCAATGCAAACTAATGCAAATCCTAGATGTAGGGTTTGAATGGACTCCAATTTTAGAATTTTTTATGTACAATGTTGGGTTCACAAAAATGAAACATAGGAAAATGGGTGCTCAGTAGGTTTTGAATGGGGGTATGCACCTATTTCCCTACTTTCATTAGTAAAAAGAGATCCCTTAGGGCAAGGTTGACTTTCAACCCTCAGGTTTGTCAACCTTAATGGAGATCTTGTTGTTTTCCTTATGATTGAGGACAAGGTAAATCAAGATGAAATGCACTTTTGGGAGATGAATGAAAACACCAAATGAATTAAATTATGCAATGTAACACTTGGGTGGGTGCATGGAAATGGGTAGCCATTCCATGGACACCCTTTAAAAAAAAAAGTTTTTGGACATAACGTGAGTACGTTATAACGCGCTCGCGTTATGTCATCGGTTAAACCTAGGTAAGGTCCCGCGGATAAAAACTACAAAAAGATAACGCGAGCGCATTATAACGCACTCGTGTTATCAACTGTTAAAAGTAAAAAAAGAAATGCAAATCTCTCATTTGCATTTCGACTGTTTTTTTTGTGCACCCGCGGCCAAAAAACACCAAAATAGCACACTCGTGTTCAGGGAGAGGAATTTCTTCACCAAGCATCCAAATTTCTTCACAATGATGAGGAGTTGTAAGAGGTAAGGATTCTATGCTTTTTATTTTGAATTTGTTAGTTTTAGGTTGAATTTGATATCTATTTGTTTGAAATTTTAGGAGATGCAAATAAACCTACAAACCCTCAAAATCCTCAAGAACAAAATCAACCAAAAAATCAACCTCCTCCACCAATCACTCAACCCCCTCCTGGCACTCAACAAAATTTAATGAGTGAAATTAAAAATAACGAAAAACAAATTGAGGATTTGATCAATAGGTTGAGTGATCCAAATGGTTCAACCACAGAAAGAATGACCCTAGCAAATTCCTTGAAAGATATGTTAACAAACGTAGATTAAATTAGTAAACAAATAACTGGATGGGAAGATAGGAGGCAGGTGGCTAGGGAGTATTATACAAATAAACTATCATACAAGGATGTGAAAGATTTAAAAATAACAAAAGGTGATTTGTGCTCATTATTCACCGACCCACGCACAAATCAAAATCTTACCCTCAATGCAAAGAGGTTTCCTATCCATTGGTGCCACCACCAACAAATGAAGGAGCGATTTTATGATAGGTGCTACATGGTCTTCGATTACCCACCGTGCAACAATTGCGAGGTCCCGCAATATTTCCTTAGGAAACTATACAGTGAGTTCATATTGAACAAAATCCCAAATTATTTTGATATGAGGGATTTCCAGGGTAGAGGTGGGGGGTCAGCTCAGGATAGACCTGGTGCACAGCTGGATCCTATGCGGAAAGGTAGACGAGCTCTCGCTAGGCCGCCTCATGAGCACATTGTTATGCCTTCCGTCGTGAAGGAAAGTGCTGACGTAGAGACATTGTAGGTAATCAACACTTTGACCCAGAGTTTCATCCATCATACTAGCCCTATTCTACAACGCCATCCAGGGGAGTCTTCTAGTGGTGGTCTTCGAACACATGTGTGTCAATCTTGTGGAGCTACTTGTTCATATGACCCCACCAACCCTCAGGAGACTGGTACACAAGATCCATTTGGAGCTATGGAGATGTAGAGGGCAGCTAACATTTTGCATGAGGCATATGGCATTGATAGTCAAGTAAAAGTTATTGCATGTGTTCATTGAATTTAATTTATTAAATTTTGATTTTGAAATGCAAGATTAACTAAAAATGTTTTATGATTTTAATAAAATTGTAGGGTCATAGTGTTGAGATCGGATACACCGGCCCCCCACCAACCTATTTTTGCAGTACACCTATCACTAGGGTATGTAACTAGTAAACAATTATAAGTTTATTGCATATTAATGGAATTGTTTTACGAATGGTAATTTAAAATGCAATTTTGGATGTTGAATAGACTAATATTGGAGGTTTCGATGGAACACTTCCCAGTGGCAGTGGATTTACTCAAACCTTCACGTAGGTAATAGAATAAAGAGTTTAACTAATGAATCAAGTACTTAATAGATTTCTGTAGTTTATACATGCACATCGTTGATTATGTTGAATAATTTGTTGTTTTATTTTTAGTTGTTGCGAGACCATACACCTTCAAATGTGATGAGGGAAATAGATATTGGTGTGACATCTGCTATACAATCCTCGATGGCTCTGACAGAAGAGGTATGAGGAAAATTAGTAAATTTTAATTTACATTTGTTGTTATAGATGTTAGTTAGTCAGAAATCAAACCACTATTGATTCACATAGTTTTTGTCTATTTGTATGGTTTATATAAGGCTTGAGCACACCTGAGCATGGGCATGAGGATATTTCCCTCGTGGAGAGAGATCGTGAGATGGATGTAAGTGATTATTTTGTCAAATATATCATTTTTTATAATGTAATTACTATATATTCATGTCTTTACTTCTTATTGTAATAGTTAAAACTTCACCATGAACTAAACCCTAGGAGGAGTAGCAGGAGCACTCCACGAGTGCAGCAAAAACAAGTGATAGACCTATCGCCATCCGATCGAAAAGGAAAGGGAAAGATTTTATTTCCTGGGCATGGAGAGCAATGACTTTTGATTCCATAGTCTTTTATTGTATGCCTGCATGGCAGTTTTGTACATATTTTTTATTGGACATATTTGACATTGTATGCCTAGATGGCATTCTCGTAAGCCTATATGGCTATTTTGTACATATATTTCATACTTATATCGACATATATTTATGTATGCCTACATGGCTATTTGGTTAATACAAATATCTTTTTTTCGATGCTTGTCCATATTTGCATTCTAAATTGATGGTTCAATAGATATGAGTTATGTATATTCAAGTGTATACTTTACAACTTACGTGTAAAATTTGTGACTTACGTGCATTTGAGTGTATACTTTGTGGCTTACATGTTTTCATGCATATACCTTGTATTCGTGCATATACTTTGTTTTAATTTGTGTATACTATGTATTCATTTGTATACTTTTTGAGGCTTATGTGTTTATGAGTACTTATAGTTCCCTTATTGACATGTACATGTTTGACTTATTCACATGTATAATTATTAATTGGTTAGTCATAGCATTGATCTATGTCATCCTCAATGCATGATCCTTGAGATGGAGTAAGTACACCCTCAAGGTCAAAAGGAGTTTCACATGCATTCTTTGTAGGCTCATTTTGGTAGTGAAACCAAAAACCTCTTGCATCATTGAAACGAAAAAAAAATTCCTTTATAGCAGGTCTGAAGCCATTATCATTCTCCATTAGTTCTTCATGTATCCACTCCCCATTAATGGTTGTCTCATGACCTTCATGAAACCAAGCACTTATCTCATTTGTGATAGAAGAAATGTATGAAGATTTATCTTCCTCCTTATGAACCATTCATTATCATGAGACATGGGTTCTTGTGAACCACTACTAATGAATCATGGGTCAATGAGTTTGAATTGTAAAACTACACGATTGAATCCTGATAGCAATATCACAATATTTATATATCTAAATACTGCCATTGAATCCTGAATACTGCCATCTTACCCACACAAGATTCTGGAAGATGCTTCCCACCCTTCTCTTAGTGGTTGCTCTCATTGCAACTTCTACCTAGCTTCATCTTGGTGTAGACAATACGAAGACCCCAACTTGAGATCTTCACACATGCAAGAACAACTGCATCCTTCCTGCAGCTTGGATGGATCAACTTGCAACCAAGAACCCACGCTACTTCCTGGAGTAGATTTCCTTCTACATGCTCAGAACCTTCTACCTCTGATACCATTCTGATGCAGAGGACACAACACAAGACAGTGGCTCATCCACCCTTCTCACTCCTTAACCTACTGATTACTACTGATCACTACTAATCAAGACATGTTCTTAAGCCTCTAATTCTATCCACCACCTTTCCGTTGTTCAAAGCCCGAGTCACACATTGCTCAAACACAATGGTCGAGCGATGTAATGGTTTCTTTGAAAACCGTTATACATTTAAAACCATACAGGAATTTCACACTCGATTATATTACGTATATTCCCTATCAACTAAAACTGTTTTTCCCATTCCATTTGGGACTGTCATAAAGAAACCCGAAAACAAGACATCCATGACATTCAAAACAATAGTGAATCCTTCAAAACTAATATGTATTCACAATTTGCAAAACAATAAACCAGGAAAGATAGAGAGAACGACACAACGGGAAATGGAAACTCCTATTTAACGAATTCCAGATATTAACACTTCAAAAACATACATGCTTTAAATGGCTGTTTGGCCGAAGGCCAGAGAGCCCGATTTCTTCTCCCTCTTGTTTACTCTCTTTTTTGTTTTCCTATAGTTGCACTCTCTGTTTCCTCTATCTCCCCGTATTCGGTTACATGTTGTCTCTTTATAGAGATTCTAGGGTAGTTAGACAAATTGTTCATCTACCCAACATTCCCATTCAGTTACAAGTGTAATTTAATACTTTTGATGAATATATCATTGCAATTTTAAACACTTAACCATTTCTTAACATGGTCCCACGAAATTCTAAATGACTAAAACATTACAAAATTATGAAGCTTGTCATAAATTTCAAGAGTCGAGGTTTCCCCACACCAGTATCCTAGTTGTCCCTTTTTTGATTTATCTCCTCAGTGATCCATCTTATTGGATTCTTTCACCTTTTACCCATCGCTTTCTTGAAAAACTCAATTTTAGGCCTTGTAGCCTTCTGCCCCAATTTGGCCTCCTAGAACCCATTTTCTTGACTTTTCTCACAATCAGTCTTAACAACCCCCAAATTTTTTTTAAATTCTTTCTTTTGATCATCAAGGCTCCAATATTTATGAAGCCTTAGGTCCTACAAGTTTTCGTACATAGGATTGTCCTCAAACCCCCTATTTTCAAGGGTTCCTATGGTTTTTGGCTCTTTTTCCTTCTTTTAGGGCTTCAACGACCTCCTCAACTCTCCTCCTGGCACACACATGACTGAGATACATGTGCCTACACTTTGATACTCTTTATTGGCACAAACCAATCCATTTAGCAACTCTCCTTGTTGATGTCCTCTCCAAGCTACTAGCCAGAATGCACTTGCACTCGCCTAGTGCTTGACGATTTCATCACCTCCCTGCAAAACAAGACCCCTTAACCTATATGTACACTATTTACATAGTCCCCAACTTGATTCCAAGTGGCCATGAGAGGAAAGGCATGGGAAGTCAAGTGGGACTCATTATTCACAAAACTGGCTTGAACCGGCAATGAGACCAAGAAAACCAAAAACTTGCAAAAAGATAACCAGTCGGTCTAGATGACTAATCTAATGCTACACAAGATAATTAAGTGACACAAATGGAAGACTCAAAGCATTAGATAAGTCCCTTCAATCCATTCTTGACTGGATGAAGGCTCAAACACAGAAATTCAATGAAAACTTGCTCTCTTCCAATCACAAAAATGTACTCTCCAAGTCTCAATTCGTGAAAACAATCCTCCAACCCAGGTATTACGGTTTTTTTGACCTTATATACCTTTCTCCCACGTTCTAGGACCCTTCGGTCGGGCTTAGAGCATCATTAATTTCATTTTCCAACTTTTAGGACAAATAGCCAAGGCAACATTGCTCAAAATGCTCAGAGTGTCCAAGACTTACCCAAACCGCAAGCCCCTAACAAAACTATTTCCAATTCACTCATCAAAAACACTCTTGGGACTTTATATCATAGTCCTTATTCCCTCTTTCATCCTAATTTGATAGTAGCCACTTTTCAAATCAATCTTGGAGTAGTACCTAGCACCCCCCTAAATAGTCCATTAAGTCTTCTATCCTAGGAATAGGAAACCTATATCTAATGGTTATCCTATTTATGGCCCTAGAATCAGTACACATTCTCCACTTATCTCCCTTCTTAGGTGCCAACACCACTGGAAAAACACATGGGCTTATGCTTTTCCTGATCAACTCTTGGTCCAAAAGTTCTTGAACTTGCCTTGCTATCTCATTGTTCTGCTCTGGTGTCATTTTGTATGCAGCCTTGTTAGGCAATGTTGCTCTTGGTACAAAGTCAATTTGATGACTGATTGCCCTTTTAGGTGGTAGTGTAGCTGGTGTGCCTTCACAAATGATATCCTTGAACTGATCCAACAGTTGCTTCACCTCTGCTATCATAGGTAGCTGACTAGGTGACTCCTCCTCCTTTGGCTTCAACATGATTGCATAGACAACTCCTTCTTTCTCCTTCATGTCTCTTAGGAATTCCTTTCCACTCATCAAAAGTACACTGGATTCTGCCTTTTCCACTATCGTTCTTGGGGAAAAAACTTCATGGTTAAGCGCTTGAGCTGGAGTATACTGGAATGGGTGACCTCCCGGGAAGGCCTAGTGCCTCACCTCTATGAGCATCACTTAGATGCAATGATTTCTAAGTGGGCTATTCAATATCATTTCAAATTTATTTCTTTAAACAACTTACAAATTTGCAACTTAAGACTCCTCCAACCTAAGGGATCGATCTGGTGGAACATAGCTCAAAGCAATTCCACATGTTTCAGTGCAAAAGGGGACCATGAATAGTGTAAACATACCTATTTGGATGTGTTGGAATAGTTTGCTTGGTCACACAAGTTGCAGACCAAAAGTTGCACCACTCTGCAACTTTGCACTACTTGCATTTGATGCTTTTTCCATCAACTGCAAATCTGCCACCACTAGAAAACCACTCCGAGATAGCCAAAACCGGAAGAGGTTTTTGTAGACAGGCTCAATGCGATCCTATAGGATCAGATGAGAAGTTTCTAAGCATCACGGTATCCAAGTAATAGCATGCTGAAGTTTGCAGCTATTTTGCACTTTGGACCGTTAAGGGATTGATCCGGTGGAACATAGCTCGGAGTGATTCCACGTGTTTCGGTGCGAAAGAGGACCATGCCTACCGTAAAAATACCTATTTGGATGTGTTGGAATAGTCTACTTGCTCACACAAGTTGCAGAGCGAAAGTTGCACCACTTTGCAACTTTGCACAACTTGAATGTGATACATTTTCCATCAAGTGACAATCCGCCACCACGAGAAAACCACTCCAAGATACCCAAAATCGAGAGAGGTTTTCCTAGAGGGGTCCAATGCCTTTCTATAGGATCAGATGAGAAGTTTCTAAGTATCACGGTATCCAAGTAATAGCATGCTGAAGTTTGCAGCTATTTTGCACATTGGACCCTTAAAGGATCGATCAGGTGGAACATAGCTCAGAGCGATTCCACGTGTTTTGGTATGAAAGAGGACCATGCCTATCATAAAAATACCTATTCAGATGTGTTGGAACAGTTTTCTTGCTCACACGAGTTGCAGAGCGAAAGTTGCACCACTTTGCAACTTTGCATAGCTTGAATTTGACACATTTTCGATCAAGTGAAAATTTGCCGCCACGAGAAAACCACTCCAAGATACCCAAAATCGAGAGAGGTTTTTCTAGGGGAGTCCAATGCCTTTCTGTAGGATTAGACGAGAAGTTTCTAAGCATCACGGTATCCAAGTAATAGCATGTTGAAGTTTGCAACTATTTTGCACTTTGGACCCTTAAGGGATCGATCCGGTGGAACATAGCTCGGAGTGATTCCACGTGTTTCAGTGTGAAAGAGGACCATGCATACCATAAAAATACCCATTCGGACGTGTTGGAACAGTCCGCTTGCTCACACGAGTTGCAGAGCGAAAGTTGCACCACTTTGCAACTTTGCACAGCTTGAATTTGACACATTTTCCATCAAGTGAAAATCCGTCGCCACGAGAAAACCACTCCAAGATAGCCAAAATCGAGAGAGGTTTTTCTAGAGGGGTCCCAATGCCTTTCTGTAGGATTAGATGAGAAGTTTCTAAGCATCATGGTATCCAAGTAATAACATGCTGAAGTTTGCAGCTATTTTGCACTTTGGACACTTGAGGGATCGATCCGGTGGAACATAGCTCGGAGCGATTCCATGTGTTTCGGTGTGAAATAGGACCATGCCTACCATAAAAATACCTATTTGGACATGTTGGAATAGTCCGTTTACTCACACGAGTTGCAGAGCGAAAGTTGCACCACTTTGCAACTTTGCACAACTTGAATTTGACACGTTTTCCATCAAGTGAAAATCCGCCGCCACGAGAAAACCACTCCAAGATAGCCAAAATAAAGAAAGGTTTTTCTAGAGGGGTCCAACTCCTTTCTGTAGGATCAGATGACAAGTTTTTAAGCATCATGGTATCCAAGTAATAGCATGCTGAAGTTTGCAGCTATTTTGCATTTTGGACCCTTAAGGGATTGATTCGGTGGAACATAGCTTAGAGCAATTCCACGTGTTTCGGTGCGAAAGAGGACCATGCCTACCATAAAAATACCTATTCAGATGTGTTGGAACATTCTGCTTGCTCACACAAGTTGCAAAGCGAAAGTTGCACCACTTTGCAACTTTTCACAGCTTGAATTTTACACGTTTTCCATCAAGTGAAAATCCGCCACCACGAGAAAACCATTCCAAGATAGAAAAAATCGAGAGAGGTTTTTCTAGAGGGGTCCGAAACCTTTCTGTAGGATTAAATGAGAAGTTTCTAAGCATCACGGTATCCAAGTAATAGTATGTTGAAGTTTGCAGCTATTTTGCACTTTGGACCCTTAAGGGATCGATCCGGTGGAACATAGCTCGGAGCGATTCCACGTGTTTCAGTGTGAAAGAGGACCATTCCTACCATAAAAATACATATTCAAATGTATTGGAATATTCCGCTTGCTCACACAAGTTGCAGAGCGAAAGTTGCACCACTTTGCAACTTTGCATAGCTTGAATTTGACATGTTTTCCATCAAGTGAAAATCCGCTGCCACAAGAAAACCACTCCAAGATACCCAAAATCGAGAGAGGTTTTTCTAGAGGGGTCCAATGCCTTTCTATAGGATTAGATGAGAAGTTTCTAAGCATCATGGTATCCAAGTAATAGCATGTTTAAGTTTGCAGCTATTTTGCACTTTGGACCCTTAAGGGATTGATCCGGTGGAACATAGCTCAGAGTGATTCCACATGTTTCGGTGCGAAAGAGGACCATGCCTACTGTAAAAATACCTATTCAAATGTGTTGAAATAGTCTACTTGCTCACACGAGTTGCAGAGCGAAAGTTGCACCACTTTGTAACTTTGCACAACTTGAATTTTACACGTTTTCCATCAAGTGAAAATCTGCCGCCACGAGAAAACCACTCCAAGATAGCCAAAATCAAGAGAGGATTTTCTAGAGGATTAGATGAGAAGTTTCTAAGCATCATGGTATCCAAGTAATAGCATGCTGAAGTTTGCAGCTATTTTGCACTTTGGACCCTTAAGGGATCGATCTGGTGGAACATAGCTCGGAGCGATTCCACATGTTTCGGTGCGAAAGAGGACCATGCCTACCATAAACATACCTATTAGGACGTTTTGGAACAGTCCACTTTCTCACACGAGTTGCAAAAAAATGTGTACAAATTATTTACATGACCTTTATATGACCTTTTTCACATTGTTTACATTTCAAAATTCAAAGTTTGCAAATTTTCCTACTCAAGGCATTTACAGAACAAGGTGCTACTACACCAAACATGAACTTCAACCTTACAATATTTGAGTATATCTCATTATGTAATTAAATCTTATTACAATGCCTCTGGCACTTCGTTCTCTCAGATCTTTTACAATGTCACTCATACATTCAAGATTCTTTTTAAATGTCTACATCATAGGTGCTCATCATGAGGTTAACTTCAAATGAGTAACTTGAGATTCCCTCGCTAAGCTTCACATTATCTCTTATAATGGCTTGAAATAAAAATTGAGATTTGTCAAAATCATCAAAATAAGTATGTTGCATTGCTTTTCTCGCTGAGATTTTTGATAATGGCTCTTAAATCAGCATTTTTTGCAATGAAAGATCAATCAACCCTTAATAGTTTACTTACAAATACGCAAAGTAAAAGAGAAAAAGAAAGAGCATCCAAAACGGAAATGAAATAAAAATAGATGGAAGGCACTTACAAATGTTGCATGCAGGCATCAAAATAAGGATGTTGCATTGCTTTTCTGGTTGACATTCTCTTCGATGGCTCATATATCAACATTTTTTGCAAGGGGACACCAATCACTGTAAAAGAAGATGATAGCATTGGCATCAAACAAATTAATGTGCATACAAGTATAAATTAATAAGAACCAATGTGTATATACTTACAAATTAATCCAACGAACCATCCGGGTCTGCTCTACTCTTTATTGTGTCAAGTATTGCCTCATGGTCAGACTCACGGACCTTCCATAACATCTTGTTCAAAGGTCTACCCCCATATTTGGTCAAATGAACATTGGATGCCATGACAAGGTTTGAGTAATGAAGAATCTTACGATGCATGTCAAAGTCCTAAAATAGCCAATGTTTAACACTTGAATGTGGGTACCTTCTAAGCCATGTTCCAGTAACCACAGCTGAGCCTGTAGGGTATTCGATGTTTTCTCCATCTATAAGTGGGGCCTCCAATTTCTTTTTGGTCTCAACACAACACAAGTAATAGTCTGTTCCCTCTTCATTGTCTTCATCTGCAATAACTACATAAACATGCCCTGCATTGATAGGTGCAAAAAATCTCTTGGAATTTTTCAACATTACGAATACGGTACAAAGTAAGATCTAATGATATGGAATTTCAACAACTAAGAAAGTAGATATATCACCTTGTTGAACTAGATCTGATATGTGGTCAAAATTGACCGATGATTCTATCTGTGTCAATTCCAATGTCGTCGGAGGGTGATACATGTGAAGTGGGCTAAGATAACTTGTCAACCATTTGTCAACCCACTCCCCTAACTCACAATCATTCCAGTCTTGCATTGTACATGAAGAACAAAAGCATGCCATCTTTTGTGTATCGATACTCCATGAACCTATATTTGAGCTAAGGAAAGAGTGTATCTCACTCGATCCTATTAGTGTACAACAGTCTTCATATGGTGCAATGTTAGTATCATCCATCAACCAAAAAAATCTACGAACTGAAGACGTACCTTCATTACCTGGACCCATCAAAGCATTGCACCACTCGACGATTGATTTTGCATCTATCAACTTTGCACTGTCTTTATACTTTAACTCTTCTTTTGCTAATTCTCTTTTCACGCATGCTCCTGCACCATCACGCTCCCCCTTTCCATGTCTAGCCTCACAAAAGTTCCACATATGTTGAACACCTGCAATGACATGCATCCTGCACAACCAGTAGAATATGCGCGAGTTCTTGAACTGTGTTGCACAGTTATTAGACCATATTATATGTTGATTGTATTCTATGCCCCTCTGAGCCAAACCACTATAGAACATCTGGAAGCAACCTTGCACAAACTCTACAGAATGTGTGAAATCATCACTAATGTAAAAGTGGTACTCCCCCTTTACCTTCCTTTGCTCATCTGTACTATCAGATGCATGAATGAATGCTATGTGCACAAATATTGAAACTTGTGTAGAGTTGTATTATTGTGACTGTACCTCATGTTGTGGTTGTAGAGTGTAGTTCTCTGCAAATTCAACCACGGATACTATGCTTCCAACTGGAAAGGTGTCCTTGCATAGCTTGAACTGCATGTCCAACCATTGGGCTCTATGGGTATGCATTGCATACTCAGATAATATACTATCACGAAATGTGGTCATAAATTTGTACACTGGAATCTTCTCAATAACCAAATCACACCTTTTTGCTTGAGACATATCTATTGTAGCATATGCCACTGTTTTATACTTCCCGAACTCTACTAGGTTTTGTCCCACCTCATCTGTGCTTTCCATATGTTGACATACTTGCATATGTTGGAAGCCACTGCAATGCTCGCATGAACCATCCAAGCATGTTGTCCTATAGAATATCTGGCCATCCTCTATTTGACATAAAATTTTTGATAAGAACTCTCTTGAAGATTTTGGTGGGGCTTCTATGCCACAATCCTGCAAAACATCGTTAGTATGCAAATCTAAACATATAGAATGATAAACATCGTAATGGTTAGAAAATTCAATATGTAGTCTACAACAACAAGTAGTGCTTGTGTGATTTATCTTGACATAAAAAGTTTTAAGCAGTTCAAAATATCTTTGAGAAATACTAATTTGAGGATAATCATTTTCAAATTTCCGAAAAAATTGGATTTGAGTCATATCCAAAAAATGCTTTGGATGTGGCTCACGATTCCGACTACCGATTCTCCTTCTTACCACATCCCTTTGATTTGGAGATGGCCTTGTGTTATTCTTCCAATACTCTTCAATTAGTGTTCTCAAGGCTTCGACAACTTCTTTATCTTTTCATGACAGTCTCCCTGAGAATGCCCACAATTCATTTGTATCATTGCCCTCAATTCTTTGCCGCCTTCGAATGGCCCTTGATAAAGTTTTTCTACTAATTCCTATTTTTTCACTAGTCTTTCTAATTAGGTGAGATCTCTTTGTTTGAAAACTTACCAAAGTCGATGTAATCACACGTTGGGTGACATTACTATCCTTTGAGCGTGAGGTCTTACCCACACTCTCATAAGCATCCATTAGATTCTTCACAATAGTGTCTTCACTCGATGCATTCAATGTTCTCAACCCAAGAGTCTTCATGATGTTCCTATACTTTACACCCCACATCATTTCAACAAATAGTTGACATCTTGTAGTCTCATTTAGTCTTTCAAAGAATCTTTCCCAAATCTTATCAGCATATCTTCTACAAGTGCGTGTTGAAATCTTACCTTCCATGTGCTGCAAAATCTCATCATCAATATTAATCAAATACTTTGGTTTTCTACACAAAATTCTTGGTGGTGTTCTCCTAGGTACATACATCTCAACATTAGGAATTTGATCAATATTTAATTGAGGTGGGCTAGATTGCATACCTTCGATCCAGGGTGGAGAAGAAGACATAACTTGAGGTTCAGATGGGAATGATGGCATACCTTCTTTGTCAATTTTGAGTGATGATGTACTCTCAACTTGAGATGTGTTGGATGGTGTCCAACAATATTTACTTGCGGTAAATGGTGTCCCTCCATATTCACTTGCAGTAGATGGTGTCCATCCATATTCACTTGTGC
This sequence comes from Sequoiadendron giganteum, assembly GCA_007115665.2. Classification (NCBI taxonomy): domain Eukaryota; kingdom Viridiplantae; phylum Streptophyta; class Pinopsida; order Cupressales; family Cupressaceae; genus Sequoiadendron; species Sequoiadendron giganteum. Next base: position 472,022,541 of record CM021108.1, on the reverse strand, counting down.
TAGATGGTGTCCCTCCATATTTGCTTGTGCTTAATGGTGTCCCTTCATATTCACTTGTCGTAGAGGGTGTGTCTCCAACTACGGTATCTAAATCTGTCTTACAACAATGCTTTCGCATTCGTTCCTTTTGTGCTGCCAATTCCCATTCTCTTTTTGATGGTTGAGGTTCCTCTACAATCAAGTTGTTCTCATCAATCGTTTCCAATTTCTTCTTTTCACGATATGCCGCCACCCGAACTCTCTCCTTTTCTTTCAAGGTTTCGTTCTCTTCGTCTATTAGTTTCCTCTTTGTCTTTTTCTTCAGCATGGTGGATAATTTTATCTATACCATGGTAATGAGACGAATATTAGTTCCTAAAAAATGTATCCATTCAAGATAATTGAAAAATATGTCATTGAAGGCTTCATTTAAATAATACTTACAATCATCTTGTACAAAAGTAGGCTTTTATTGTTGATGGTTCTAACCAACCACCAAGGGAATAAGGACTATGATGTAAAGTCCCAATAGTGTTTTTTATGTGTGATTTAAGGCAAAATTAGGGTAGTCTAGAGCCTTGAAGTTTGGAGAAGCCTGAATGATGAAATTAGGCAAATTAGTCCATGTAGACTTGGCAATTTGTCCTAAAAGTGGGAAAAGGGCATTAGATGCTCTAAGCCTGACCCAAAGGTCCTAGAACATGGGAGAAAGGTATATAAGGTCATAAAAACCCTAATTGAGCATGTGGGAAAGCTATTGTACGATTTCGAGTTTTAGAAGGGGAATTTGTGAGTTGGAAGAGTGCAAATTTCATTGAATTTCTGTTTTTGTGCCTTCATCCAGTCAAGAATGGATTAAAAGGACCTATATAATGCTTGGAGTCTTTCAATTGTGTCACTTAATTACTGTGTGAAGCATTATATTAGCCATTTAGTTCAATTGCTTTCTGTTTTGCAAGTTTTTAGAGTTTTTGGTCTCATAGCCGGTTCATGCCAGTTTTTGGAAATAATGATCCCCACTTGAATTCTCGTGGCAAGGCTACCATGGAAACTTGGAATCAAGTAGGGGAATGTTTTTATAGTGTACATATGGTGTGTGGTGTCTTGGTTTTCAGGCGAGATGGTGAATTCATCAAGAACTAGGCAAGTGCAAGTGCATTTTGGCTAGTGGCTTGGAGAGGACAGCAGTAAAGAAAGTTGCTAAATGGACTAGTTTGTGCCAATCAAGATCAATACAATGTGGGAAAACATATTCCATACATGTGTGTGCAAGGAGGAGAGTTGAGGAGGTCATTGAAGCCCTCAAAGTTGGAAAAAGGAGCCAGAACCCTAGAAACCCTCGAAAATAGGGGGTATGAGGACAGTCCTATGTACGAACACCAAAGGGACTAAACACCTAGTAAATATTGAAGCCTATGGTACCACTAGAAAGAATATATAAAAATATTTGGGGGTTGTTAAGACCGTTTTTGAGAAAAGCCAAGAAAATGGGTTCTAGGAGGCTTAATTGGGCAAAAGGCTACAAGGCCTAAAATTGGGTTTTTCAAGAAAGCGATGGGTACAAGGTGAAAGAATCCTATGAGATGGATCAGTGAGTAGTCAAATCAACAAGGGGATAGTGAGAATACCCTTTCATATCCCCTCGAGTGGTCAGGATACTTTGGGTTAGTGTGGAGCCCAGGGAAGTTTAGTGGTGAATTGAGAGCAATGGTGAAAATTTTGAAATTGGTAGAGTCTTATGAGGTGAGAGGGGTTTACGAGGGATCCCTGAGTAGGGTAGAGAGGAATACCCTAGGAGGACCAAAGAATAGGTCTTGGGAAGAGAAAGATTGCTCTTCAAAGATAAGACTCCCCATCAATTGTTGAAGGACTGGTCTATGTAATGAACTTTTGACCTTGTGCAGGGTATTTTGAAGATGTTTGATGCTTTGGAATGGTCTGGGAATGGTCTTAAAGGATGAATTTTGGTGAATGGTTCTGAATTTCTATAATTGGCAAGTGTAAAATGGTAATTGGCAAGTGTAAATAATTGTGTATATAATTTGCTAATTTAAAATGTGCATTGACAACCTAAGGTTATAATGACAAACAAAAATGAAAGCAAGCCATAATAGAATGAAAGAAAATTTGTAAAGACTTCACATACCTTAAAAACCAGACTTTCAAATGGAGGAATTCAACCCAATTATGTAGCCTTAGCTTCTTCTTTCTTCAAACTCCACAACAATTTGACTTGTTCAAAAGCTTGTTCCCTTTCACACTTCAATTGTATATCAGTTTTCAATGGAATTCAAACTTAAATTGATATTATATGTCTTTCAACGTCGAGACTTTGCTATTTCATGCAAAGGTGGTAAAAAGATCATGGAAAAGGTGATGGAAAGTGAAAAAGATGCTTGCACACTTCACAACATCATCAAATATATATTTTTTTGTCGGAGCACGTGCAGAACCAGGGGAATATGCAGACTGCGGGCCTTCAAATCATGGGTAAATTGATTTTTTTACCATTTTAGTAAACTAAAAAATGCGCAAGCCTTATAACGCGCAAGCATTATGTTAAATTAAGTTTTCTTAGTGTATTTTTGATAGTATAGGGGTTTCTGAGAGAGTGGGAGGGAGAGAGGGGGAGAGTGGAAGATAGAGAGGGATGGAGAAGGGGAGAGTGGGAGAAAGAGAGAGGGAGAGAGTGGGAGATAGAGTGGGAGATACAGAGGGAGGGAGAGAGGGGGAGAGTGGGAGAGAGTGGGAGAAGGGGAGAAGTGGAGAGTGGGAGATAGAGAAAGAGGGAGAGCGGGAGAGAGTGGGAGAGTGGGGGAGAGTGGGAGAGAGTGGGAGAGTGGAGGAGAGTGGGAAAGAGCGGAGGTAAGTGTATAGGGCTAAGTGTATAGGGAATAAGGATTAGGGTTTATGATAATGGGTATAGGGTTGAGGATATAGGGCTAAGTGTATAGGGTATAGGGATTAAGGTTTGGAATAATGGGTATAGGGTTGAGGGTATTGGGTTTCAAATTGAGGTTTAGGGTTTAGGGTTTAAGTATAGGGTTGGGGGATGATGTTCAGGGCTTAGGTTATAAGGTTGAGGGTATAGGGTATAAGGATGAGGGTTGAAGGTGTAGGGTTGAGGTATAGTGTTCAAGGTTGGGGGTGTAGGGTTAACTGTATAGAGTATAGGGATTAGGGTTTAGAATATTTAGTATAGGGTTGAGGGTATTGGGTTTAGGGTTGAGGGTTTAGAGTACAAGGTTTAATGTAGGATTTAGTGTTTAATTATAGGGTTAAGGGTTCAAGTATAATGTTTAGGGTTTAGGGTTTAGGAATAATGTTAAACATAAAACCCTACAATCTCAATTCTTAACCCTATACCTTATACCCTTAACCCTACAACCTAAAACCTAATCCCTATACCCTATACACTTAACTTCATACCCTTAACCCTAAACATTATACCTCAACCCTCAACCCTTAAACTTGTACATAAATCCTAAAACCTAAACCATCAACCCTAAACCTAATATCCTCGATCTAATACCCTCAACTATATACCCAATACCCTAAACCATAATCCATATACCCTATACACTTAACCTTATACCCTCAACCCTAAACACTATCCCTCAACCCTCAACCCTATACCCTGTAGAGAGTTTAGGCGAGAGAGAGAGAGACTTGAGAGAGGGTGAAATTGGCAACTACATTGCCAATTTCACTAAATTGGCAAGCTAGTGGGCTCACTAGCTTGGCAATTCGGTGAAATTGGCAACCTAACTGATCTATTTGAAAAAATGGGTCCAAGAAATGGGGTCTCTCGATGATGTAAATCACTGAGACCCCATTTCTTGGACCCATTTTTTCAAACAGACCACTACATTTCCAATTTCACTAAATTGGCAACCTAACTTGTCTGTTTGAAAAAATGGGTCCAAGAAATGGGGTCTCTCGGTGATGTAAATCACCAAGAGACCCCATTTCTTAGACCCATTTTTTCAAACACACCACTACATTTCCAATTTCACCAAATTGGCAAGCTAGTGGCACTAAATTGGCAACCTAACTTGTCTGTTTGAAAAAATGGGTCCAAGAAATGGGGTCTCTCGGTGATGTAAATCACCAAGAGACCCCATTTCTTGGACCCATTTTTTCAAACAGACCACTACATTTCCA